>JAOUZG010031957.1:948723-964784 GCA_026289955.1 Argiope argentata | reverse complement strand
CATAAACAAAGAAAATTAACATAGAGAATTATTTACAATTTGTTACAACCAGTATCGTATAGTAAACTCCCTTTTAAACCAAACAACTGGGATATGAAAACTATTTGATTACATACAAAAATTACAATATATATATATATATATATATATATATATATATATATATATCAGGATTTGAACAGCCTGGAGACCATTCAAAGGGTACAACTATATGTATTGTAAGTACAATTAGATGTTATACATTGTTGAATAGAAATTTTGAACAAAACATGAACATTCTTTTCCACTAGTAGAGTATAGAAGTGTTGACTCTTACAAAACTTATCTTTAAAAAAGGGAGCAGGAATGTAGCATTTAGAAGGTGTTATACACGATCTTATTATTCAAAATTTTTAGTAGTAGTGTTCCTTTTTGATGTTATTTCAAAAGAGAGCAAAAATCAAAATCGATCCTACCAGGCCTGATTGGAGTTCACCTGGCACTGCAATCAGGAAAAATTCTTCGACAGTTCAGCTGTTAACCTTAGCAATTGTTTACTCAGGATGTTTTGCTCGCCGACGGACAACTTTACATTCATTGCACTGGGGAAAAAGCGGGGTCGAAGGTCACCGGCTTGTTTACTTCGCTTCGAGGGGCTAGGGAGACAGAGAGGCGTCGAAGAAGAGTAGACTCAAAGTTGCTGAGAATGGCGTCGACTGTTGAAGGAAGCCCAGCGTCACTCTGGAAAATGGTGAATTTCGTGTTGTCTTTACCAAGCAAAAGGAAATGGCCATTGAACACTATCCATCGGATATTCACAGATATGTTTTGCCTGATTAATGGATTCCAGATGCGGAAAATATTTACCAAACCTTTGATGATTGAAGAGCAAACTTTTGGCCGTCCTTTCTTTTTTCATATAGATGGCGCTCTGTAAATACTGTATGAAAATTTAATCGATAATTAATGAATTTATATAACAGCAGTAACTTCAATAAATGAATATCTTTACACGATATTTTATTGTATATTCTTTCTGTGTGAGATTCGATATAAAAATTGGGAAAAAGAATATAAGCGGCATATCTACTTACTATTAAAATGAATTTTCTTCTTGTGTATTTTGATAATGAAACTTACTGCAGTTTTAAAGAATTAAAGTAATATTTTCATTTTATTTAAATAAAATACGAAAATATATCAATTTTAAAAACTTTTATCGATTATAAATAGGAACATATATATATTTTACATTTACAGGAACGTTCATAAAAATTATCTCATTTAGACCAGATTAAAAAAAATTTTTTTCTTATACAAATATCATTTCATGTTGCTTTAATTTTAAAGTTGTTCCTTTGATGCTATAAAAGCAAGAGCTATAAGTATTTATTTAATATGCCTTAAAGAAATCTTAGCTTTACGAATTGACTTTTACATTGCAATAAAAAATAAGACCATAATATTCTCATCAGTAATTTTAAAACAAATTTTCGGAGAACCTTAGCAGACTTCATTAGCTGAAAAGTACTTTTTAACTTGAACTTATATTCTTTGATCCAGCAATTAGATTGATAACACCAAAAAAATACAATAATTCTATAAAGAAAAATAAACACTAGTAAATAATTTTTTTTCTGAGTCTGTTTTTAATCTTAGGAATATGGTAAAAAATCGAAATATTCCGTCTGATATTTATCAGCAAGTATTCTCTGATAAATAATTCAGGAGATTTTTAGCTGGCGCTCTTCCGAAATTCCACATTTCCTCTGGCAACAACCTAGTAGTTCTCCATTTCCGGTTGATGTCACGTGATGTAGAGAATTTAGTTTGAAAACCGGAAGTGGAAATCTCCAGTCCTGTCTCTAGTAACTTGAATTTCCAAGAAAGTGAACGATGTGCGAATGCAAGCTACAGGAAATTAGTAATGTCTTAGTTCGAATTCGTTATTGCGTTTTAAATTCAAATTTTACTTTTTAAAAGATCCAATTACCTGAGCAGAAAAAGTCGTTTGACTGGCTTACTTGAAAAAACTGTAAGTAAAAGATTTCTCATATTGAAATGTGGAAACATATTGATAAACTGTTTTAAAGATAATAAATCTTTGAATTAAATGATTTCTATTCCAAATAAAGAAAATTTATCGGCCAATTATTTCTATTAACAAATAAATATGATACATATTCTAATTTTTTTTTTTAGCAAATTAGAAAAAAAAATTCATTTTACTTTATCAGTTCGTCTCATAGTCTTTAGGCGAGTTCTTTTCTGCTTTAACGCGTTCGCTGCCATGATATCCGGACCCTCCATCTAATTAGACGACCGCTTCTTTGCCATCTTTCAACTGTACTAGAGAAAGGGTCATCTAAAACCATAGGTGGTTTGGATTATTGCTTATTGTCTGTATTCAAAAGAGCGTTTGTGGCAATCAGTGTGTTAATTAAGTTGTAAAATATTGCACGCTACCTCTGTACTTCATTCCACATTCTTTTATGTGGTTTATGTCCCTCATGTTTGAAAAAAAGACAGATTTTTGTAACATATTATTGCATTTCCTGTTTCTGAGATGCCCTGACTGATCGTAGAATTCAGAAATTTTACATAATTTCTTATTGGCGATATAATATTTTATTTTCGGAACTAACATCAATTAATAGATTATTTTTAATTAGATTTTATTTTATACGAGGGAGTTATATTTTTGTCAATAAGAGAACATGTTAGCTGTAAATTTCCATCTCAATTATAAAATATGAATTCTAAAATGTATCTAAGTTTAAAAAAGTGAACATAAAAATTAATTAAAGGAAAAATTAACTTTTTTTTTAAATGGAAGGCGAAAAAAATATTTGTACTAAGAATTTCAAAATTATAACAAAAATAATTATTAAATTGTTAATGCATAGCTGATAAATTAAGTAATTGAAGATAGAATTACACTAGTAATTGTGACTAGGTGCACTTACTCAATTAATATTAAATTACTATTTCTGTAAATTTATTCAGAATCTCAATTCTATATTTCAATATTCTTCTAATTAGTTAAAACAATTATTCAGGCTGGTTACCTTTACACATACCACAGTTAGAAATGCCCAGAATAGGAAGCTTGAATCCAAATGCATTCATTACGGTTAAAAAATAGAACCACTGTTCCATTAAGCATGGTTACGAAAAAATGAAACTCAGTAGCTCCGGCCGTATTTCGACAGCCGAGAATGGACAGCATCAACTTTCAGGTAACGCTCTCTGATGAGCTTTTCATTGAGCAGATTTAAGCCGTCATTAAGCAACTCGAGACCTCGGATGAGAGCATTTTCATTTAAATTTAGCTCACTTTGCGGTTTTTCCTTTTTTAGAAAAAGGTAGGGGGGAAGAATGCATGTTGGTGTAGGAAAGGATGATGAAGTAATTATCCAGTTTGATCTCTGTCGAGGATTGGCTGGAACATCTGTTCGATTTTTAAAGAACAAGTAAACGATTTTAAAACATCTGAGTTCAGGTGTATAATATTTTTAAAAGTTGTTTATCTCTGATTTTAGGAATGTTTTAAATTATTCTTATGCTATATTTCAAATATAAAATATGGAATTTCACCGGCTTTAACTCCGTTTTGTAATCTCAATTTTAATGTATATTTCTTACCAATCAACATCGTTTTTGATTTAAAAAACAAAAACTAAATTAAAAAAACGACGATAAGTGATTCCTTTTTTCCCTATATCTCGGATGGCAAGGGAGAGCGAATATTTGAATCTTTGGAGATTGCGCTAGTTCTGCTAGGATCTCTGAGCGCCACTACAATCGTGAATTTTTCATTTTGTTTTTATCAATCAGAATTCCATTTGAATTTCTGCGCCTGTTTTACGGCATTTAAAGGAAAGCAAATTGATTTGATGGATAAGTTTAAAAAAAAAACTGATCTAGATCTATTTGCTAAAATATTGAGGTGAACAATAGCATTTGAAGAAGTCTTGAAACAAGAAGAGTTAGCTTGAAATGATTATTATTAATCATATACCCTGACGGATAATAGTTACGAAAGTGTCTATTAAATTGAAATTCGGTGAACAGTTTTGATGTCGGGTATTCGCGCAGGTGTTGTCAATACACAGATGCCAGAATGTCGAGGGAGCATTCTAAATCCTTCGTTTCCGACCGAGTCACGTCGTCGATGCAGAACTACAATTCTAGTCACAAAATCATGCATCCACTTCCGTATATCACAACTATTGTTACACACTTTTGAAAGAGAATGTGCATCATATATGAGAAAGCAAAATATGTGAAAAGCACAATAATTATGACATCGAAATCTTAAATCTATCAAATTTTAAGGAAATGAAAAATGTTTAAAATGTATTTACTGTTCTCATTATTGTAAAATGACTAAGATTCCAATAGAATGAAAAAAAAAATCTGTCGCGAGGGGTCTCCTCAAAACTTTCTCGCATGCTTGATAAAATTGAATTGTGTTTTACTTGCTTTTTTTCAACCAAATGAAACCAAAATTCGGCAAAGAATTGCAATTTCTATTACAAAATATCACACCAAATTTGATCGATTCTTAAGCTGTTGAGTTTAATTTTTTTTTAAAAAAATACAGACCGACAGACGTTCACTTTCTGTTGTATTTGGTTCAAAATTAATAAATGTTTACACCTTGTATGTTAAATCTATCTATTGAGCTGTCTTTGTGCAAGCGTCCTGGCATAGAGGTAACGTGTCTTCCCCGTGATCCGGGCGCCCCGGTTGGTTCGAGACCGGCAATGGGCATGCGAATGTGATGCCCTGTAAAAAGGGGTTGTGCAAGCCAATGTGAAGCATTAAGTAGCTAAGTCATACTCTTGGCCATAGTTAGCTGTACTGAAACAACAAGAGACGTTCACTCTGCTAAATTGCTGAGGCCTTGTAAAGTGCCTTAAATCCCAACAATTAATACAAAGGATCTTGGTTTTGTAATTATCGGGTTAACTTATAATTGAACAGCCGCAAAAACTTCTTCTGAATAGATTTTGCTTAAATTTTTACTGAAACCTATATATTTGGTATAAAGACCATTTACCAAATTTCATTCAATCATCGATTTCAAACCGTTATTGAGTTATCGTTATTACTGACTGACGATAATGTTAAATAATGTTTAAAATATGATTTTCAAACTCTGGCAGATCAAAACTTTGGAGATTCATCAAAATCTTAAATTCGAATTTTTTAGTGATGACATTTTTTTTTGTATATTTCGTGCACTAGAAAGTAAGAAGTAAAAGAACAGCTACACTGGAATTTTTTCTCCCGAAATGTTGTCAATTGATTATATGCCGATAAATGATCATTCCGTACACATTTATCATAATATGTAGAATTTGGAGTAAAAGAGCATCTATGAAAAAGTTTGCGCCTTCAGCATTATAAATGTTCGAATCACAATCAATGCTTACTTGCCCTGGTAAGAACAAGGAAGTAACTATCACAAAAAATGTCACTTTTGCGTAAGCAAAAGCTTTCTTTGTACCTAGGGAACTTGTTTACCAGTGCGCAAGCGATTCACTGGTAAAGTTGGCTGTTTAAGTATTGGAAAACAAATTCAATCAGTGCGAGAATGTCTTCCTCTCTCTGATTTGAAGAGAGCTTCTATGTTTCGGTTGTTGAAATATTCTTCGTTCTCTTAATTCTTTTCCTCCGACGCCGAACCCCATCGCCTTCGTTTCTTTTTCTAACAGATATCCTAAAAGTTCAGTTCAGTGATGATTGCAAATATTTTCAATAGCAAATAATATCTTTTTATTTCAAGAAGTGCCATTAAGTTTTTTTCTTTCCCAAGAAAATAAATTCAATCTAAATATAAGTTTACGGAAATTAACATTAACTTTTTCAACTATCATATCTAAAATGTTTAAATATATCTGCATTGTAGTATTGTGTACATAATAATACGGTCACAGAATACAATGTTTTTAAATATTATTACTAGAACTTCAAATGTTCTTCTCCGATTTGTTTGTAGATGAAAAAAATAATAAGCCTCAGTAATAAAAAACAATAATTTATTTGAAGAAAAGGACACAAGACACCGAATATACAGCCGAAACGAACGCAGACAACACGCAGCAGCAGACTACAACAAACAGTAGTCCACAAGTAACAAACAGTAGTAAAAACAACCGTAGCCCACAAAACAGCAGACAGAATTCAGCAGGAGAAGGTACTCTGCATAACTTCATTCCTCGATCTATCCATACGTCTGCAATCCTGTACTGTCTTCTTGCTTTAGATGTATCCAACTACCGACTCAGTATCGACTGGCTACTCCTCACAAGATTCGAAGCTGCTTCTACAATAAACATCAAGACTTGGCACACGGCTCAATTCCACAATCACTTGAGCACCACACAACACTTGCATTTTCCTGGACTGTTCCAAGTATTCGCCGTTGACTTTTTCCGTCATTGAGAATCGTTTGGCAACTGACTTCGACGAGAAACTGCAAGACTTTTATAGTTCTCGGGAGGTGGACAGAAAAGGGTATGGAACTATCAGGCGTATCCCGGTTCCTATTGTTCAATCCCTGCAATTCTGGAAGTTTCCAAAAATATCGGTTTGGTCACCAAAGTCGCCAAATGATCGTGAAGTCCTGAGATCACTAATTTCATATCCGATCAGCATCCAACAGAGCTTATTGTAAAATAGTCTTTCAATTGATTGAACTAACCATGTTGAGAAGCAACATTACAGATTTGTTACAAGATTATACCGTTTCTAGAAATCTTAAATAGAAAAAAACTCAAATTTCTTCTCCTCATGGAAAGATATATAGAGAGAAAACCCCGATCTCAACGATTCATTTAAAACAAATATACGTCCATCAGTTTTTTAATAATAATTCTTAAAGCAACAATCAATAATTACATTTTTGGTGGACTACCTAGTCATGTAGTAGTAATCAGATTAATTTACACAAATAATATTAAGCAATTAATATTGTTTGTGTAATTATTTGCGTATTAATATTATTTGTGTATTATAATTAATAATATAAGCAACTTATACCAAGCAGCTACTTATTGATAAAGATGATGCATTTAAAGAAAGTTATCTTAATCGGCACGTTGTTGTTCGGTTTCGTGTTGTAACATCGCGCAGGAATCCGCAAGACAGAGCTCCAGAGTTTGAGGACCGTGGTCTTTGGCGCATTCAAATGAGGAATCGGTAAGAGTTCTCTCGGCACGTGATGAACTTGCCGTGTTCGTTTTATCTTCTTTCTCATCAGCTTCAATGCAAACAAACAAGATTCTTAATCACCTACCATTTTCGGAAAGACAACTCAACGCTGTTGCTCTGACTTCATGCACCCACTTTCTAAAATAATTTTTTTACCACATTTTTTACAGTTTTTGTGCAACATAGACGTTATCTGAGTTCACTATTTTGCCAATAAACTCACTCTTCTTTTGCAAAATTTCCCTTTTTAAAGCAACTATATCCATTTACCTCATTACCCTGCTGGTGCTTACTCTGCAGATGGTGGTCTGTGAGTAGTCTAATCTTGGAATTATGAAAAGTATCTCAATGTACTTCATTTTGTGCTGTCATTCGTCCTTTACTGTGATTTCCTTTAAAAATGCTCAAAGAATTATGCTTTTTCAATACGCTGATCAATTTGCCTTCTTGACATTCGGAAATGGGTATCGGCATTCTATTGTTTGGAATTTTTTTAACAGTAACATTCTAATGTTTTAAATTGTACTTTCAAACAACAATATATGAAATTTCCTTTCGATTATTGAGTGTGTTGGTCGATGTTCTTATATTGGAGAAATTTTTTTATGGCCACCCTGGATAAGCATAATTATGATAAAAATGTTTTTAAGATGTTTAATTATGAGCAGGGCTGCCTTCAATTTGAGATTTATTTGTGGAAATATGTAATATTCTTAATCTCTCAATGTTTTAAAAGTCATACTTATTATTAATTATAAATTGTAATTTTGAATAAACTGGGAAAAAATTTAAATGGTTTGTACCTTAGATTATACTATACTTTGGGATTTTATAATTTTTCAATTTTCTTTAAATTTCTATTTTAATTGTAGTCGTCTGAATTCAATTCTATAATGAAAATATTATTCGAAAATGCTATTTTAAAAATTTATAATATGAGAAACATACTTCCACTTCATCGTTAAGGTCTGAGTGTCAAAATAGATAATCGTTTAGTATTATATTACAACGACATCCCACAAAATTCCGTTGCTATATTATCCACTGACATTGCGATGTTGGGCATATCAAAGTATAATCAACACTGTACGTGGCTGTAATTAAAACTATTAAAAATCAAAATAACGAGAATAATAATGAAATAATTTTATAGAAAAAATGATAAATGATTAAATCGTATAATGGCTTCACGGAGTCAATTCATAGTTATGGGAAAATAAACTTTTTGGGATCTGTGGCGTATTACATTTTTTCTTCTTCTTATAAGAGGCGTCAAATTCAAATAGTCTGGGTCAATATTCTGGACCGGTTTGATTTATATATATTCTGGGCATCATTATTCAGTTTTTAGACTTAGCGAGCTATTCAAACATAGCAGATAAAGTTACAAACTGTCTTCAAGGTGGAGTTCATTTTTTCAATCGGAAATAAAAGCTTTGGTTATCTCCAAG
This sequence comes from Argiope argentata, assembly GCA_026289955.1. Taxonomy (NCBI): domain Eukaryota; kingdom Metazoa; phylum Arthropoda; class Arachnida; order Araneae; family Araneidae; genus Argiope; species Argiope argentata. Next base: position 956,133 of record JAOUZG010031957.1, on the reverse strand, counting down.
GATTTGCAGCATCGGAAAATCAGATTTAAAAAGACAAATTTCTTGAAACAAATAACAAAAAAGGAACAGCCCCAAACTCGCATTGCGTTGGTAACAGGCACACACAACAGAGTAAGTCCATTCCTTAGTGGCATTCTCTTCTGATGCTGAACTACGTTTGCATTTAGGAAGCCCAACTGATCACAGCTGAGCGACGTGTTTCAGAGATTTCACGGAAACAGTTCCAGCCTTCCCAATTTGCTGGCGCATAACGAGCGATTTTCTACCATCCGCCGAGAATCCGGATTACGGATGTCATCCCGGACAGTTTTGTCTTTTCTCAGATTCCCGATCTTTGTTTTATTTATCTCTGCGTTATTCTTGACAAGGTGCAGCGTGATGCAGTAAAAGCTGGTTTTCTGCGGTTGCGTGTTGACTTGATTATGTATTTACTTGCATAAAAAGATGGCCAGCTAAATATTTTCAAAAACATCGTGTCTTAAAATGATATACACTGACAGACACGGATAATAGTTGTGTTCTTATCATTTGTCTCAATTTAAGTTTTGACTTAACTGCGCTTCTTGAAATTAATAGAATTCTCTCTATAGTATAAGCCTAATTTGTTGGTGTTTGAAATAATTATTTAATTTTTATGTTTATTTTCTGCTTCAATATATAATTAGTTATTCATTTTGATTACCATTATTAGATCTTTTTGATCTAATATTTAGAACTTTTTCGTTCAATGTTTTTAGAAATTCATTTTTTAGGTAGGGGCGGGGGGGGAAGAATAGGTTCAGGAAACTGCTGTGTTTATGTTTTTTAGTGAAAAAACGAAAACTCAATATGATATGCAAGAATAGAAATTAAGAGCTAAAAGTGAATATTACTTAATGGATTTTTAAGAATTTGGCAACGTGCTATGCTATTTAACAATTAATCCTCAATTTCCTTCTTTTTCTTCTTAAAATCCTTTATTTGAATTTTTGTGTATTGAAAGGGAATGGTATATATACTTGCTTTTACTTTACCTGGGTCATGCAGTTTGTTTTTCTAAATCTCCCCAATGTAATTGATGGATATGAATTTTTTAAATGTATCATTAAATGACGTTGTTTGTTACTAATCAGAATTTCAGTAAAATTGTGATTCTATATTTTGTAAATCTGAAAACTTCGGGATTGAGAAATGAAATTCTTAAATTTTGTTGCAATTCCGTATGTGGTGTTGTTATAAGACAAAGAAGCATAACAAATATTATTGTAAAACGTTTGTATCAGAGTTGGTACCAAATGAATAGTTTCCTTCCTCTAAATCTAAGAGCATGCTATTTTTCACCATATCGTAATGCCAAACTGTTTTTTTCAATTACAGGATGAGCAGTGAAGTGCAAAAGTAAATGATATATTTGATTACTTGACATTTTGGTAATGTGGTGAATTATTGTTTAACACTTATCTGTCCAAATTGCCAAATAAGTTAGCCGGGGACAAAACATTTAGACCTGCGCCAGCTTAAGTGCAAACCTAATGGTTCACATTTTACGCAGATTTTTTAGCGCAAGTCTAAATTATTTGACTACCTTTCATTTGAGCCGGATAAGCCGAAATGCACTTTCGAATCATGCTTACGTGAGGACATTTATTCCACAAAGATTGACTTGACTTTCCAGATGTCTACATAAAGAGATGGTCTTCCGCCTTCTCGTTCCAAAGTCATGACTTTGGAATCTGTGTGCCGAATAGTCATTCCAAATGCGGTTCATAGAACACATCCGAAACGCATACAAGATTAGGACGAAAATTTCAGAATTCATCTCCTTTTCGCAGAAGGTAATCCAGCATTTACTCTCCGCATCCACTCGCCTTTCCATTCCCTTTTTTTATTCATGAATTCCTGATGGTTATTTCGGCGACGCGGGCATGACAACGCCTGAAATTGCAAGAGAGGAAAGATTTAGCAGCGCTTCCCACCCTCTCGGGAAAAGCTTATTCCTCCACGGCATTTTCGAAAGTTATCTAAATTCTGTTTTTGTTTTTCGGTTTATTCCATGTTTTTAGAGAGTTCAAATGGATCCAATTCTTTCAAAAATAAGGGAATAGAAATATTATCAAACTTGATTGAATTCTCTTATAATCTACTATCAATAAAATCTCTTGTTTTATCCTAATTGATACTTTCGTTTGAAATGCAATCTGGATATCTTGCTTTATCTTATTTCAACTGCCGTTATATTTAAGCTAAAAAACTTATCGATACCTTAAAAAGTGGGAATGTACCCTCTCTCCAAGTCTTTAGAATACTTGCTTTTTTATAATTTTCTTTTATATGTTGTTTTCAAGTATAAGGCTTTGTTTATTTGCAAACATGGGTCTTTTGTTGCATTAATAAGAGAATTCTTAAAGTTTAAATGACATCCCTTTTCGTCCGATTCTACAGTGATGATTTGGGATTTCGACACCAGCTATATCTTCGAGAGCTGCAAAGATGATATTTTAAAATATCGTGTTAAAAATTATTAGTTTGAAATTATTTAAAAATTTCACTCAATAACGAACTCCCAAGTTTTTAAAAATGCCATTTTTGTCACAAGCAGAGGGGACGAATTAATAAAATTTTTAGCTGGACGGATGCAATTATCTGATTACAACGAATTTGTAGATTCCTCACAGATATTGAACAAAATTTATTTTAAGGAAGTCTGCCTGTCAAGCTGTTCAAATAAAATCGATAAATATATCGTTTTAACACGATAAGAAAGATAAATGAAGGAAATTTGGTACACATAATCGGCATCTGCATTGTGGATATCGCTTAGGCGCCATCACTCACAAACACAATGACTGAAATAATTTTTATAAATGATTCCATGCAGTATTTTGGGACTAATAGTTTCTTCTTAATTTTTTTTTGTTTTAATCATTTGTAAAGAGACCGTCTAAAAAAAATTAGCTGTATTAGAAAGTATGTGCAAAAGTATTTTTTTAAAATCACTCCGGCTGGTTTTCCATTGAGTTGGTTCCACGATGCAAAACTTAGTTTTTTACTATAAAATATTACATATTAAATGAATTTTATTCATGAATTAAAAATAATTCATTTTCTCAAATAGAAATGTTCAAATCATTTTTGGAACTGATAAATAACCTCAGTCCTTTTCCCCTTTTCTGCTTCAAATCGATGAAAATAGACAACAAAAACAAAAGGGGAAAACTTTTGATAAACTTTTGGTTTTTTTTAAACAAAGGAAAATTTTTGATTAATTCCAAATATTTTAAAAAACAAAAGGAAAACTTTTGATATTTTAAAAAACAAAAGGAAAACTTTTGATAAACTTTTGATATTTTAAACAAAGGAAAAGTTTTGATTAATTCCAAATATTCTATCTCATGTAAGTATCGAATCGATATTCAGTTTATCGAAATTGCCGTCCCATTCAATAAAATGATGATTTATATCGTTTCATATATTGATGATATTATCAATTCGTAGCTGGGAATCTTTTTATTTACTCGGGAATTTAGGGAGTATGACATAATGGATGTAAAAAAAAAGTAATGCTATTTTTTTTTTTGGGGGGGGGGGCTTTTCTTTATAAATTACAGTGCAAAAAAGGACTTATTTTCAACATTCGAAAACTGGTATAAATTTTAATTTCATATCATCTACTATCATTTACTTTTATATCTCATATAATTTTACTTTCATATAAACATAAATTTTACTTTCGGCAATATCTGTTTTTATATTTTGAATTATTTATAATATTCAAATTGTTTGTAAGCCTTAATTACATTAAAGTTTCGAATGATACTTGGTTTTTTTTGAGCAGATGGTAAATTAAATTATCGCTTTTTATTTCCGGATGTTCATTGTCTGCTTTGGAAACACAGAGATTTTCTTCCTATAATTCCAGTTTTAAAAGTGGAATTGAGAATAAATGTGAAATAATGAACATTTCTTTCCTTTTGGGATTTTACAAATTTTCTTCTGCCGATGCTCTGGTACAGAAGTACTGCGGCTTTCTCGTGATCTGGGAGCCGTGGGTTCGAGTCCCCATCATGGCATGGTTGTTTTTCTGTGTTCAATCTGTGAGAAGTGTTAATGTGTCCCCCCCCTGTAAAAAGGAACTGTGCAATCGAATATGATGAGTGTGTTGGCCCTAGTTGGCGCTGCTTCAAACATGAGACGCTGATTTCGGCTTGGGTACGCTAATCATCAGCTGGCTTGTCCATGGTAAGTGCCATTAGTAGCAACAAGAACAACAACTACAAACTTTAAAAAAAAGGAAAACGATGTATATTTTAGCAGATGATTTTTTAAAATGCTTTTAGTGATTTAAAAAAATTCTTCCAAATAGAAAATTTTCTTAAAAATTTCAATAAGATTTTTTTGATTAACAATTTTTTAAAATTCATTGTTTATATATTTTTAATTGATAAAAGCTTGACTACTCAACGGAAATAAAGTTTTATCTGTGATAAAAGTAAAACTACTCTTTGTTGTCACTAATGGCACTTGCCATGGACAAGACCCCGCTGATAACGCAGCAGGTTTAAGCCAAAAGCAACGTCTCTTGTTTTTGAAGCAACGTCAAATTGTGTGAAGAGTACGACTTAGCTACACACTCACCACATTCGCTTGCACAGTCCCTTTTTACGGGGGGGTGCAGTCACACTACTCACAGATAGCACACAGAAGAGCAATCAATCGCGAATCGGAACTCGAACCCGGGACTCCCAGAAAACGAGGAAGACGCGCAACCTCTGTGCGAGAAAGCCGGCATATGTACTCTTTAAATATACGAAGAGATACTTTTTTGGATATTATCAATTAATAGTTTAGTAGTTTTTTTAATGAGATGAAAACTGTGTAATAAAAAAATCTCAAAAATATATTCATTTAACATGAATATGTGATTTTAAATTAAAAATATTTAATACATTTGTGCATTTTAAAGTGTATGTTTTTAATTCGAAGTTTGATTGAAGTTGGCGTCCAATTTAATATTTAAAATTATCTTTTTAATAGTTCATTTTTTTAATAGTTCAGCTTTTTAATAGTTCATTTTATCTCTCTAATATTCATTTATTGTAAACTAGCCGCCTTTGGCGACAAGTTAGTTCGGCAGTATTAATGCCGAGTAAAGGGTTCAATATTTTTTTTATATATAACTTCATCTCATTATAAGTTTTTCAGCAAAATATTTTTAAGTTCACTTATATTATTATGTAGGCCTTAAGCAGTCCTGATCTTTGAAATCTGCATCCCTCTCTGATTTTCTATCAGTGCACATAAAATTCAGTTTTAAGTTAAAGTGGAAATCATGAAACTTCAATTAATATAAAGACCTCTTTACTCAATCCAAGCATGTCTTTAAATAAAACTAAGAACTGAAAGCATAATAGTCCCACATTGAAGTTTTATGTTCAGTTCAGAAATTGAAACATTATAAACTTTTTAATATAATTTATAAGATCTCAAGGAATTATTCAGCAAAAATTTCACTGGTTAATTGAAACTTTCAGTTTTTAATTTTATTTTTATATGTATATAAATACTCTCAATAATAACATTTTTTTAGGTTTATAAACATATATAAAAAAATCATGGTTTAAATTCCTTTGGTCTTATAGATTCATATTTGTAAAATATTCCTAATATTTCAAATTTTTAATAGATAAATAAGCATTTCTATCTTCTTCAAATCTGGCTGATTTATTCAGTTCAGAATATTGCAAGTTTAGAACAATCATCATTTTCATAATCTAGGTCAATTATTCTTGAGTAACCCTGATTGGATTTTTTGAGATCTTGATAAAATGATCTAAAAACACCAGTTTTTATCGAATAGTTATATTGAATTTTTATAGAACGATCAGCTTTGATGATTGATTTAGTTCATTGGAGTGCCCCTTTTTTATTTTATGAACTTATTGTCTCTAGAATATTTTGTTAAATATGATTCACAGAGCAGATGATACATGTAAAAATTTAAAAATCGTAATTCATCAGCAATTTTTCCCTCAATCTACTAATTACTTATTTCACTCAGACCATTTGTTAAGAGATGTGTGTCTCTGCCCAAAAAATTAAGAAATTAGATGTTGGGCTCCGATTACAGAGGATGTCTTGTAGATGTTAGGTGATATTTGCCTAAATTAAATGGTTTAATTGGTTAGTAATATAAGTATAGTAAAATATCATAGAAAACAATTCCATGCATTTATTTTCCAAAATGATAATCTTTCATATTTGTTTCATTTTATGCAGACACGTGCGGAAAATGACATTTTTATATGTTTAATTTAGAATGATAGTTGATTTCTTTTTTCTCATGCGAGAACATGATATTGTTGAAGTTAGAAAGTTTTGATGTCTCCGAAATATGAGGGTAAAAAATATTTTTATATGCTTTTACAAATTTTGAATTGCTAATTATTACGTATGTTTGTTTGAAAGAAGATGTTATGTTTTCAAATAGCTGACCTGATTTTACCAATCATGAAGGAGAATTTTTTCATTTGCACAATATATCTTCTTCACATAAGTAAAAGTAACAACTCAAAACATATCTTATTGTTTAAAATTTTTTTAAAAAAAAAACACGAATGCAAAATTTTTTACTTCTACTTATTATGAATTGCTTTTTGTTCGTCGTTTCTTTGAAATGACGTCATCTTCAAGTTCGTTTAAGATTTCTTACTTTTAAATAAATAATCTTGCTCTCAGAAGATTATCGTTTGGTGCTTTTCTAAATATTCTTTTTCAGTCTTAACTTTCGAACTTTTGTAATATATTTTTATTTAGTATTTCAATTTAATTTAATTCTTTGATTTAATTAATTATTTTAATATTGCAAACGATAAAGAAAAATTTTCTTTTGCATTTATTGTTTAAAAAATATCACATTTTCTGTTTATTTCTTTACATATAATCACGTGGGGGCAATTATATTTTTCTATTTTATTTTTTAAAAATCAGAACTCCTGAAAATGTGATGGCAACCTTTTTATTAAAAGCTGATTTTTTTAGATCCTCCTGATTATAACATTTTATTTTTATTTTAGGCGAAATAAATTTTTGAAAAATACAATTAAATTAAATGTTTAAAAATTCATTAAAAATAGAGTTTTATAAGTCAAAAGATCTGTATCATTGAAAAGGTAATTTTTTTAGCTTTAATTTGATGCAAAAATAAATTTTGTGCTGTAATATTTTCGGAAGTTATAGCGAAAAAATTTCAAAATGTCGCTTATTTTTTGATTAATTAAAATTTCAAAAAAGGGCTCCGAGGTGCACATTCCCGTCCCCCAAGGTATACATGTACCAAATTTGGTAGCTGTAGGTCGAACGATCTGGCCTGTACAGCGCCAACACACACACACACACACACACACACACACACACACACACACACACACACCT
>JAOUZG010031957.1:924618-948323 GCA_026289955.1 Argiope argentata | reverse complement strand
ACACACACACACACACACACACACACACACACACACACACACACACTGTTCTTTATTATAAGTAAAGATAAGGATAAAGGTAAGATGCAGATGAAATAATTTTATAATAAACTAGCTGCCCCGACATACTTCGTACTGTCTCAAGTTATTGGGCTTTTGTAGCCTAATAACGTACGTACGTGTTTCATAGCACTTAGAAAATAAAAAGAATCGTTTAATACATAAATCCTTTCAAGAATAAAATAAACACATTAAGAGCTCTTAATGCCGCATTAATGTATGAAAAAGAATTTTTATCCCTAAGAACAACAACAATAAAACAATTTTTTTATCAGAACACAATCAATATAAACATGAAAAAATGAAACAACATGAAATAAAAATGAACAAAATGATATTCACACACGTTTGAAAAATATGAGTTATGCCTTAATACTAAACAACGATTACTTACAAAAATAAGTTATCTATTTCGTACATTAAAAAACTTAAATAACAATGTAATTATATTTCCATTGTAAGGCTTTATAGTACACGATATTTTTTGTTTGATTATTTGGCGCGTAAACAAATAAATTTGACGGTTTTCCAACGCGGGAGCAGGCAACATACAACTGTCCATTAGAGAAGCATGGGTTTTCAAGATTAATGCCGCAAAAATTCAACTATTGACCCTGGGATTTATTTATGGTCATAGCGAAAGCAAGCCGCACTGGAAATTGCAGTCGTTTAAATTCAAATGGTACATCAGTTGGTACAATTGGGATGCGAGGTATCAACACATCTTCTCCCTTATATTTTCCGTTTAGAATGGTTGCTTCGATCACATTGTTCAGTAATGTTTTTACTGCTAGCCGTGTGCCATTACAAAGACGTGGTGGGTTGATATTTCGCAACATAATGACCACCGATCCTTCTTTTAATTGAAGATTATGAGGCGGCAATCCTGGAAAATCCAGTGAATTTAAAAATTCTGGTGGATAATTAACAATATCATCTTGGTTAGTTGCGCAATCAATTGATTTATATGTTCTTAATTCGCCCACAATTTCATTTTGAATTTTGAAATTTATTTCATTTACATCTGTATTTTTGGCAGCTAAGATTGCTCGTTCACTCAACCAAAAAAGATCTCTGCAATTTAGAGAGAGGTTTGGGAAAACCTTTTGAATGAGCTCGGTTTTTGATTCAGTAAACTGACAAAAATTGGCAGGCAATGTAATGCAGCCAGTTAAAAAGTCTACAGGAATTTTGCCATCCCCAATGTCAATGAGCTGTTAATCACGTGCTGAAAATGGTATTTTTCTAGGTTTTATTATCTGTAGTCATTATAAAAAAATCAGAGCTTTCATAAATGCAATGGCAACACGTTATTAAAAGTTGATTTTTTTAAAAAAAAATTATTTTTCGCCTACAGATTTATATTGACGTCAAAACCCTCCTCCCAAAAACAAATCATGTTCTGACGTGATAAAAATTAAAATAAGTCTTGTTACCTTAAAAGTTGGCATGAAATTGTCACGAAATATATTTGTTGCCCCAAAGGAAGTCATTTGGAAACAGTTATTATATTTTTGTATGTTTGTAAGGAAGTGTATGGAATTCGTACCAATTCCTGAAACCAATGAGTACAATGGCTCTGGTGGCCGAACCAATGGCACTAATTTCACTTTGCCATTTGCGCAACACAATCCATTTGCTTCATTCTTGTATTTCAATGCCTTACAATGTAAGCAAACTAAGTTCATAGATCCAATAGCAACGCATTTTAGGAACTGTAGTCAATTGAAACATCGTAGCTGAATGCCGCACGTGAAATATTGAAAGTAGCTTGAACACGACGCATTGCACGTGATTCTAATATTCTAATCCTTTCAATTTCATTTCGTTCTTCAAGTTGTTGTGCAGTCCAAGTAGATTGAAAATTAGCTTGGTTTGTAGCATTTCTAGTTCTACGGCCGAAATTGCTACGCCCGCGTCTTATAGGTATTAACTTATAAAACAAGACTAAATTCTTAGAATAACGAAATCACCATTTTTATTTTGTCAAGCTCGAATTTTTCACACTGTTGCCAAACACATCAACATAAAATAACTGTTGCCACAAAAATACAATGCCGTTAATAATTATCTTACATTCGGCCATCTTGAAAAAAATGGACGACCCTGTCCATAAAATTACGAAAATGAGGCACATTGTAAATTATTCAAAGTACATAGTCCTGAAGGTATGTTGGCAATTTTTTTATTCTATTTTCTCGTGGAGCATTTGGGAGTTCATTAACCATATCTTTCTCTTCATCATCATAGTCAACGTCAACGATTTCATCTTCATTTACAATGTGAAATAGTTTCATCTGCGATGCATGAGCTGTAGTTGTATAATGCCGTCTTACACGTCCTTGTGCTTTTGTTCTAAAATCTGTGACTTGATATACATCAGATGGAAACACCTTCACAACTACAAGGGGTCCTCTGTATCGAACTTGCGTTTTTGTGCGACTCCCAGGAGTGGTTTCAGGTAACCGTTTTACAACGACAACATCGCCAACAGAATATGTATGTGCATCACAGTGATGCTTATCAAAATTGGACTTCATTTTCTCTTGTGCTTTCAGTATATCGTTTCGTGCTTCTTCTTGCAGTACTCCAGGAGAAACATATTCATCCGACATTGGAAGCAATTCTCTTGGAAAATTATCATGTTTTCTAGGCTTGTATCCAAATAATAGGTGGAAGGGCGCTTTGCCTGTAGATTTGCTGGGCGACCAATTAATGCATCTCTGGATTTCAGGCAACATCTTGTCCCAGTCCCTATGGTTATCTGCATGCACATTTGAGGAAATCATAGGTATAAGCACACGATTTATCCGCTCCACTTGTCCATTAGCAGCTGGTCTTTGCGAGCAGTTCACAGTATGTTTTACGCCATGCTTCATGCAGAATTCTTTAAATGCTGATGATGTGAAACATGAGCCTCGGTCAGTAACGACTCTGATAGGACTTCCAAAGTCATTTATGAATTCTTCAAAGTACTTCAATACACATTTAGTAGAGCAACTAGTACATGCACGTAAACGAACAAATTTTGTCAAATTATCAATTATTACTAATAGTTCAGTATTGCGATTCGAACTAGCGTTAAAGGGTCCCAAAAAGTCCATGTGTACTATTTCAAAGGGTCGTTTACCTGGCGGAATTGGATTGAGTTTACCCTGAACTTTTCCGGCGGGTACTTTCGTAAAAGCACATATAACGCATTGATTTATATGCTGTTTTACATATTCTGACATTCGAGGAAACCAGAAATGCTGTGTTATAAGTAATTTGACCTTGTCAACTCCAAAATGACCCGAAAAATCGTGAAAGCGTACAACTAAATATTTCCTCATAGATCGTGGCATTACAAACAATTTTTTGCAGACACCGTTGTCAATTTGTAAGCGGTACAGTATTCCGTTTATAAGTTCATATTTACTGACAATATTTTTCCTTTCCGTTTTTTTCTTGGAGCATTTTAATATTTTAATGATATTGTTTAACTCTTCGTCCTGGGACTGAATTAAAGCTACTTTGTCTTCTTCAGTACTTATATAATAGACACGCGGTTTCTCACTTATATTTAATGGAATGCTGGTATCAATTTCAACTAGTTGGTTCGGACATTTCACTATTATATCTAATGGGCTGCATTCAGTGGCTTCTTTAGATTGTTCAGGATCTTCGTCTTCTACTGGTGCGCGACTCAGGGCGTCCACATGGGTCATCTGGTCACCGGATTTATGCTTAACATCGTAATTGAATTCACTTAGCTGTTCTATCCACCTTGCCGTTTGGGGCCTTATATTTTTTTGAGTTTTTAGATATATAATTGCAGAACAATCTGTAATAATAGTAAATCGAAGACCAAGAAGAAGGGATCTAAGGCGACTGAGAGACCAAACAACAGCCAGTAGCTCCAATCGGCTCGAATGATAATTTTCTTCATCTGGATTAGTACGTCTGCTTACACAATAGACCAAGCGAAGGGTATTATCTCTGTCTCTCTGAAGTAGCATTCCAGCCAAACCCACGGAGCTTGCATCGGTGTGCAGTTCGGTTTCATCCCGAGGATCAAACAATTTCAAGACTGGTTTGGATACAAGAAGATTACGTAATCTTTCAAAAGAAGTTTGATGTTCATTGGTCCAGACAAATAATTGACCATTCTTTAATAAGCGGGTTAAAGGAGCTGCAATTGACGCATAGCCAGCAATGAAGCGACGGAAGAATCCAGTCAATCCTAAAAATCTCTGAACTTCATCCCTTTTTTGGGGAACAGGGAATTCGGCAACAGCAGCAAGTTTTCTGGGTCCAGGTTTGATACCATCCTTGCTGACAACAAATCCTAAATATTCAATCTCTTTTTTAGCAAACTCACACTTTGATAGTTTCAACGTTATCCCTGCATTGCACAATTTTTCGAGCACTGCTCTAAGCATATTGATCATATTTTCAAAGTTAGAGGATCCAAAAAATATGTCATCTATGAAACACGACACACCATTACATAATAAATTGCCTAAAGCTAATGACATACATCGTTGAAACACTGCAGGCCCGTTTGAAAGACCAAAGAATAGTCTAGTGGGTTCATAGTGGCCGTCTGGTGTTGTAAACGCGGCCTTACGAGCTGACTCATCATCCATAGGTATTTGATTAAAACCCTGGCAGGCATCAAGAATGCAAAACAAACTAGAACCAGCAATTCTGTCTAATAAATCATCTATATGTGGTAAAGGGAATTTGTCCTTGACAGTCTGCGCGTTTAATTGTCTGTAGTCAATCACCATTCGATATTCACCAGTTTTCTTCTTTACAAGCAAAACGGGACTGCTATATTCAGATGAACTATCTCGAACAATACCTTGATCTTTCATTTCTAAAATAATGTCTCTTAGAATCTGCCTTTCGTAGTGGGAAGCACGGTATGGAGAACGAGCGACAGGAGTACTACCAGCCTTTTCAACTATTTTCATGACTGTATTGTTGACACATCCCAACTCATTAGGACTTAGAGCGATGCACTTTCTGAATTCATTCAATAGGTCACAGACACGTTGCTTTTGCTCATCCGATGTGTCTGGTCCAATCTTTATGTCATCAATTTTAACTTTTTCTTTGAGATCTCTTTTGGCAATAGCAACTAGATTTTCTTTGTCACCGTTGATATCGGGATATTTAATAGAATCAACATTTTCAGTCGACCAAACACCTCTTAAAATAACTCGATCCTTTTTTAAGCGTAGAGTATTATCGCTGCAGTTAACTATGGGTACTAGTGTTTTACCATCTTGAATTAATAAAGACGAACTTGATTCATTATCAGCGTTATCAAAAGTCATCACTTCGTCATCCGTTGATTTGTTATCTACAACTTCCAACATTTGTATCATATTCGGTTGAACAGTTATCGTTTTTGATGCTCTCAGAATAGCAGTTGCATGGGGTGATTCTTCAACTCCAATGTTCGCTAGACGTCGAAATTCATCCATGTGAAACATTCTAGATTTTCCTTCCCGTCTTATCATCACTAAATTTGTAAAATCTATCAAATCCTTTCCGACAATGACGAATGGCCCTTGAAATGTATCATCATTTACAACGTGCAACTTCACATCCTTTAGAATTAAATTGTCTATAGCCACATTTACTGTACAAATTCCAAGTGATTGTGTTATGCCACCTCCAATTCCTGTTATAGAAATAACATTGTTTTTAGGTTGAACAAGCACATTAATTTGCTTTGCAAATGAGTATTTTATCATTGATATATCAGCCGCTGTGTCTATTAATGCATCTGTATTCATTCCATTTATTGATACGATTTTAAGTGTAACATCTCTATTAGAGCATGATAAGGAGGATAAATTTACTGTGAGATTACTACGTGATTTAGGACATTCCCTAGTTCCATGGCCTTCAGTCCTACATGATGTACAAAACTTAGGTCTTTTAGGTTTTACGCAATCACGTGCCAAATGACCTTTTTCGTAACAATTATAACACGTAATTGGCTCCATCATTCGATAATTAGTAGCAGAACGATTATTTATTTTGGTATTATATTGACCACCAATATTCTTATTATTTATGTATAGACCAGATAGTTCAATGTGTTCGTCAATTTTATCAGCCAAGCTCGTTGGCGACTTCAACAGTGACCATTCACTGATATAATATTCTTGCACTGTTAAAGGTGCGTCTTGCTTCATTCTATCTGATATTATTAAGTCCTTTAAATTTTCAAAAGTTTTTACATTTAACCCATTTATCCACCCATTGAAATAAGTTTCTAATTCATAGTAGTATTCTCGCCACGTACCTCCAGGCTTAATTTTATGCGAGTAGAACAATTGGCGAAATTTTTCAGCACTTAGCTTGAAACGCTTAAGTAGCAGTTCTTTCATATAAGAATAGTTTTCAGCCAATTCTTCAGGTTCTCTTATAATTATGTCGACTATTTCACTAGGAAGAACACTAGTCAAACACGCCATCCATAGAGAGGTTTCCATATTTACCCTCTTCATTACTCTCTCAAAATGTACTAAATATAATCCAATGTCGTCATATTTCAAATCAAAATTTCTTACCTGAGTCTTCCAGTCTATTTTCGGGCTGATTTCCACATTGGGCGCGTTTTGAGCAATTGGCGATAACGATTTGGCTTCAATTTCCAGCTTCTTTATCGCCAAATCATGTTCTCGCATAGCATTTCTTTCTGCAAGTTCAAATTCTTCTTTACGTTTTAGAGCTAGAGCAGCTTCCTCTGCTTTTCGATCGGCATTTATGTTACCGATTATTCCATGTATTATATCTTCATCATAATTCCTACTTTTCTTGATCAAACTTATCAATTCCACGACTTTATTATTTTCTCCGATTTCCTCTCCAAGTTCCACTGCAACGATTTCTAAATCCTTTTTTCGTAATCTCGCAAGTAAAGACATCTTTCTAAAACTATACAATTATCCACTTCTTATCCCACTTCTGAATTATTAACTTATAAAACAAGACTAAATTCTTAGAATAACGAAATCACCATTTTTATTTTGTCAAGCTCGAATTTTTCACACTGTTGCCAAACACATCAACATAAAATAACTGTTGCCACAAAAATACAATGCCGTTAATAATTATCTTACATAGGTGACATAGGTCTAAATGTAAACACACTAAACAAATGAAGTTACACTACGCTAACAACAGTTGGTTTTCAAGACATGTGAACATTTAAACACAGCTTGGAAAATGCTGCGCTCAGAGGAAATAATAGTGACATACACATCCTTCGTTTCTTTTTTTCCCTTCCTTTTTTTCTGCAAGTCCTTTTTTTTTCTTCTATATTTATTTTTTCTTTATAACTTTTCTTCCTACAAACCCTTTTTTCCTTTTATTTTTTTTTCTTCGCTGCCTAGACTTTATTTTGAGCAGGAATAGATAAAATATCCATACAGACTAAACACCAAAAAAAATTAATAAAAAAGAATCGTTTAATATATAAATCCTTTTAAGAATAACATTAAAACATTAAGGGCTCTTAATGTCGCATTTATATAAAAAAAGAATTTTTATCCTTAAGAACAACAAAAAAACTTTATATGAGAACACAATCAATAGCAATATTAAAAAATGAAACATCATCGAATAAAAACGAAGAAAATGATATTCACGTCCGTTGAGAAGAATGTTTTTAATCAGTATAATCAGCTGCATAAAAGCAAGTATTTTCTTTCTTTTTTAAACATCCCGTTATCTATGAATGGAAACCAACTGACTTGGCTTTTTTCTTTCTAAACAAATCATAATTTATTACTTCCTGCTATCTCACTCGGTGTGGGGGAAGGAAATGAAGATTTTTGGCGGGAAAGTAAGAAAAGTGTCGTTTTAACTATTTTCCACGCATTTTTTTAATTTTTTCTCTCCATAAGAACCATCCTCGTGTCTTAACGAAAATATTAAAATAAAAATTAGCCGAATCGGTCGAGCCGTTCTCCAGTTTTGCGCTTAGCAACGCATTTCGAGCTGCATTTTTATTATAATAGATAGAGCTTATACTTACCACTTTATATGTGGTTTATTAATAAAAATGGTATATATGAAGGTTTCGATTTATTCAAACTAAACATTCGTCAATTAGTTCTTTTGCATTTGTCGTGATGTTTAGAAGATATTGTCTTCCTGCACCGTTTAAGCCGATTTATGAGCGAAATTTTCTTCGCGATTGTCAAAAAAAAAAAGCAGAAATGTGTGCTAGTTTTGTACCTAAGAGCAATGCACTGGTGCATGGCATGTATGCAAGCAATGAATGAGAAGTTATGAGGTAAAATAGGATAAAATTCTTAATCAATTCCATGCTAAGCAATGATTTCAGAAGGTTTACCAAAAAAAACCCCGCCAATTCCAAAGTTCTTTTTTTATTTCTTTCATAAAGATAGGGAATTTCAAGAAAAAAATTATCAGAAGAAATAATAGATTAAAACGCACCAAAAATGAAAGCATTAGCAATGTGCGAAATTATTGCATTATGTACCAGCAAGATTTACTATTCACTGTGTCTAATGAAACAAATTCATTGCAAAAAATTATAAACGATGTGAAACTTGTTTATGAAAAGAAACTTTTAATTAATGTGGTAATATTCGTGCGGTTTCGTGTATAAACAGATCAAAATAAATATAATGCTGAGAAAAACGAATACATTTAATTTCTCACATCATTTTCGGTGTATAACTTTATTGAACAAAATATTTAATTCTTTGCGTATTTTATTTTTTTCATGTTCCACTTCATTTTGAAATATTTCTCTCTTTAGACGGATAAAAAATGTCTGGACATTCCAATATTTCGTAGGATGCAAATTGGTTTACAAGTCGCTTTTACTATGCATTGCGGCTCGAGTTATTAGTTATTTTTGTACAAAGATCCCTTATGCAAGCTGTCGTTTGTTTTTTGAGTTTTACCAACCTTTTTCTAGCTCTGAGAAATTCATACCGCTGAATCAGTGCCTTATGCATGCTCATATGCAATATTTTTGATTATGAGTATGTGGTTCTAATAATAACGCTGTTTGTGGAAAGCATCAAAGAATAGAATGGTTAATATAACAAGGAATAATTTTGAAACTGGTGAATATGATGACTTCTAAAAAAAATAATGAAAAACAATGATTAATGATCTGAATAAGTTTAAAATTTTAAATTTTCATAAAATATAATTATTAAAATAAACTAAACAATTCCATTAGATCATTTAACGAATAAAATTGTTTTAGCCTTTTTTTTACAAAATTAATTTGTCTCAAAGAAATAGATAATCCAGTTTGGAATTTTCAAATCTTTCCGAGCATAATGGGGGCATTAGATGATCTTTCTATATTATAAAATTAATTTTATGATGCAGTGAAATTTTTCGTTTATAATGTCAATAATTAGAGATACTTAAATACTTGTAATAATAATGCAGGTTTTCATTTCCTTTTATCATCGTCCGTTTCTTTTTTCACCATCCTTTGATAGAATTGCGGTCATGATTTCTCTTCTCCAAAAAATAATCATATGAAAGTGAAAAAAATTGGCTCTGTAATAATCTTTCGCCAAAAGCGCGAGAAGAGAGGGAAAAAAACAATCAAGGAGAAATGTCGTCAGTGGAGGGGTAGTTGAGATGACGTACAAAAGATGGGCCGCTGGAACGATTAAGGGATACGCCCTTCCTCCGTGACCGCTACGAAGTCTTGGCATCCTGCCCGCCCTACCTGTACGTTCGGTCGACCCTCCGATCGGGACAGGTGGGGTCGGCGATCCTTCTCATGAAAATAGTCCGATTGAATCCCTCCCTCTCGCACCCAAAAGTTATATCAAAAGAATTAGTCACTTAAATCGATCGGCTAAAATGGAATGGAAATGCCTTGTACAAGTAACAAATAACGCTTCTGTGGATAGAAAGTCGCCTGTAGATGAGGCTACATAAAAAGAATATTTTTAAAAGTAAAGCTTTCTGTACCTGCAAATGCTAACACAATTTGGGGATGCCTTTTGTTAAAAAAACACCTACCATAATATATTTTGATTATGTGTGTTGTCAAAAGATACTCGTTTGCAGGGCGTCTTTGAATATAATTATTTGGAGCTATTAATAAAGTAGATTTCGAATGTCAGTATTTGTCTTTTTAGCTAATTATTTCTTAAAATGTATTTTAAATAAGTACATGCGAGATATAATTCTTATATAAGAGCTATATTTTTATGTGGTACGAAGCATTTTTGAATTCAAGTTGTCTGATTTTTAATCTTTCGTTTACAGTTAATATAAAGCTACTTTAGTAAAAAATGTACGAATTCAGAAAGTGTCCCATTGAATAATTTGAATTACTTTCTCCGTGCACAACTAATTTTTCTAACTTGAGAGGATTCCTCAAATGAATTTGATCCTTTCTTCTCCTGTGGCCCCCGAATATAATTTTTTGTAAGGCTTACAGGCAAAGAAAAATAAGTAATTCTATGATTAATTAAAAGGGCTGCAGAACTTTTCTTTTAAAGAAGGGAAAGGTTATTTAAGGCTCCTCCACCAGAATCTAAATTCCTAAAGGTGTTTTTAAGAATTTAGTTTCTCTCAATAATTCATAAAATGGTGTCACTTATATTACAGCAGCATCATTCAGTCTTACTAAATTTTTATTAATGCAATCTTATCTTTCATTGTAATTATTATTATTATTTATTTTTACGGTTCTTTCTTTCTTTTTTTTGCATAAATTCCTTTTGATGAATGCTAATAGTCAAAAGAAATCAGAAAAAACATTCTTTTCATCGAAACTGTTTTCATTAATTGGTTTTGATTATGCTTGATTTTTATCGTATGGAATAGCAGCACTTAAAAAAACAACTATATTTATCTTTACTATTTCAACGCAGCTTCTCCGAAAAATTATTCTATTATTATTTTGAATTATAATTTGTAGCAGTTGCATTATTCTCGCCTTCTCTTTTGGATATTAGTTAACTTCCCTTTTGGTTACTAGATGGCAGTGCGTGATTACGTCATCACGCGCGCCATCCCATAATGCTTTGCGCTGGTAGCAGGGAGAGATGTAACTCCGTCCTAGGCAGCTGTGTACTGGAATGTCTTTGTGTTACGTGTTGTCTTTGCGTGTTTGTACATAGTGTGTGAGTATGATGATTAAAAGGAAATGTTTCCAACAACATTCGTCTCGTTGCTTCCATGCACGGACACCACATAATCTACATACCACCACAAATTGAATTTATAGAATTGTTTAATGTATAATAACTATCATACATTTCAATTCAGTAATTGTATTTCTTATTTGAAGCTATTGGATGATCATCAACTTTTATGTTTTGTTCGAAAGTCTAACAATTGAGGCAGCATCCGTTATTCCGATTTCCAGATTATCCGATAACCCTTAGTCTTGATATATCGAAAAAATATAGTAATCTCCTTAATGATGGTTCTTTCGTGGAATCTGGTCTGGAAGTAAGATCTGGTACTAAGTAACTTCGGCTGGGTTTTTAGAAATATTTCAAACGATTTTATTATAGTTAGCTTTAACTCAGATTCAGATATTGGAAACCAATCTGATATTGTAACGTATGATGTGTTTTATGGGCATCTCAAAAGGTTTCAAAACGGGACTAAAAAGAAGACATGGACTTTCATCATTTAGTTGCGAAATGACATATAGCATCATTGCTCCTGAAATGATCAAAAGAAAAAAAAATGTATTAGTAAACAATTAGATGAATTATTATAATATGTGTTAACTTATTCAAAACTTCGAACTGAAATAACATTTGGCTTTAA
This sequence comes from Argiope argentata, assembly GCA_026289955.1. Taxonomy (NCBI): domain Eukaryota; kingdom Metazoa; phylum Arthropoda; class Arachnida; order Araneae; family Araneidae; genus Argiope; species Argiope argentata. Next base: position 936,461 of record JAOUZG010031957.1, on the reverse strand, counting down.
ATTTTATTTTATTGAATAAGAATGCAGTGGGCATCATTTTCAAAGTGAAATATGCTAATAATGCAATCGAGTAAAAAGATTGTTTTTTTCTATTTTTTCTATTTTTTATTTATATTTAAATATGATCCAATTAGGGCATTTTTTAAATTCACAGTCTACCGGCTTCTTTTTATAAACCAAATTTTTTCCATGGCCCTCTTCCAGCGGTTATTACAAATATCTTTACTTATATTTATCTGCTGAGCAAACCAGACGAGGAATGTAGCGCATATTACCTTGGGAATAACAAAAAGATTCACCTTTCATTCTGAGATCCTTGATGATGAAAGTCGAATCTTGTTTTTGATTTCTAGATTTTGAATGCTGAAGACCTCTTTTGAGAAAAGAGTGCACTTTCACTAAATCAATAATAGATTGCGAAAATAGGCAAATATGTTTGGGCGATGTAATGATTGGGAAGGCATATATTTTTTAAAAAAATATAAGTGACATTAAACAATTTTCTCTTAAGCGCTTTCTTTATTAACATATGTGTAATAACACCTGTTGAAGCTCTGAGTAATTATTTCAATTCAAATTTGTTAATTAATTAGAACTCACACTGTACACAGTCATTATGTAGTTTCAAATTGCTTAATTTAATACACAAAAAGTATATAAAATCCAATGGTATATTTGAAGTGTGATAATACACATCAAGGTAAAAACAAATTCGAGATGCATAGCTGCTAATAACGTTTAAAAGATGGAAAAGGCGAAAAGGCTTTCTGCAAATTATGACTCTAAGATAAGATACGGAGAAATGCGTTAAGGAAGCATTCATTAGATAGTAAAGATACAACACATTTTTTTTAAAAAAAATACACTGCAGAAAGAAAAAATGCAATATCGTTTTTCCAAAGTAGCGTACTCAGATATTTTGCATGGGGCACTATGAAGAAGTCTATTGGGGATGCATTCGAAGTTTTTGAATTTTTCTTTCCTTGCGGCTACAACTCTCGTGATCGTAATCCTAGTAGCACACATGCATTGTCCAATATTGATATTAAATAATATTTAAAATATTTTGTAATATTAATAAATATTAAATGATATTATATAATACTACGCCATATTTTATAATACTGTGCAACAGCATTCAACTTTAAAACTATCAAAACTTCTCTTAGCTCCATTTCTATTTTATAAACAAATAATTTTTTTTCTTCTACATATTGCTTAGACTTTTCATGAAATTATATTTATTCCTTAAGATGTTCCAACCGATGACCAGACGCCTGTCTACTATAAACGACGCCACACTTGTTTTTCGTAATTTCTGTCATTCTGATGAATTTTCTGTAATTCTTTCCATAACTCGTTATTTTTGACATTATATTCTGTTGCATTTTATATTCAGCTCGATACATATCACTACTCCCCAGATATGCTGCTGTGTTTCCTCTATGCTCATTGAGCCATAGATGCCATTAATCCACGCGGAAACAAAGTTAACCCGCTTCGTTTTTAAACAACTACGTGATTTTAAAAAAAATTCATTCGTTTAACGACGATGCTTCTCAACTACTCATAGATTTCATATGTATTTTTCATGCTCTGGCTCTTGCTTTCTTTTCTTGGTTATCAATATCGAAAAAAATAATAAAAATTTCAAAAATTAAAATAGAAAACAAATTAAAACATATAAATAATTAGGTAATTATGATATGTTTAAACTATTAATGATGTTGCATTAGGATCAATAAAATACATACTAAATAAATTGTTTAACTTCATTTATAGAAAAAACATTCTTGTATGTTTTTCTTCTATGGGGAGCAATCATGCTAACAGTAATCTATCTTCATATGATTGTTTCTGCTGCTTAATATTTTTTTGCGATTATTTCTGTGCTCTGGTACAATATTTTTTTTTTCAGTTTCCCTCTCTAAAGGGATCCAAATTGTCTGGAAATGTTTCATATATATGTAAAAAATGCAACTTGATGCTTTTTGCACCCCAGTGTTTAAAAATTTATAGTAACTTTTGAACTGTATTTTCATAATTATTTAATTTGCAGTTATCCAAAAAATGTCTTAATAATCCAACCGAAAAATTAAATATTGTTAATATTTGCTGAAAATTTTTATTTCTTAACATATTTAGAGATACCAGGACCATCAAATACCACAGTTAATAATTTATCTTTGTTTAGTTTAGGGAGAGCTGAAGGTAACGTCTGGCTCTATTTGTAGGGGCTAAATAACATTTCACTGGTGTCGCTACCATGGTCAAATGACGGGGTATCACCCTCGTCATCTGACCACGATTCAAAATTACAAGGTCTGTCCTAAAATCCTAGTTTAGCTTTAAAATGGGACATAAATGCTACTAAACTAAACTTGCTTAGTCTCGGAAACTATTTACAAATGCATTGAAAACAATCCTTTTTAGTTGAGTTATCTAATAAATTGTTTCACTAGAATATATCTATCTATATTAATAAAAATGGAACTCGAAATGCGTTGCTAAGCGCAAAACTAGGGAACGGCTCGACCGATACGGCTAATTTTTATTTTAAAATTTTCGTTAAGACACGAGGATGGTTCTTATGGAGAGAGAAAATGAAAAAACTGCGAGGAAAATAGTTAAAACGACACTTTTCATACTTTCCCGCCAAAAATCTTCATTTCCATCCCCCACACCAACTGAATAAGATAGCAGGAAGTAATAAATTATGATTTGTTTAGAAGTCAGTTGGTTTTCATTTATAGATAACAGGATGTTTAAAAAAATAGTTGCTTTTATTATTAGTCTGTATGGATATTTAATCTATGTCTGCTCAAAATAAAGTAATAAATAAAGAAAAAAAGAATAACAGAGGGCAAAAAGGGTTTGTAGAAAGAAAAGTAGTGAAGAAAAAAAGAATAGAAAAATAAAGAAAAGAAGGATGTGTGTGTGTCACCATTATTTCCTCTGTACGCGGCATTTTCCAAGCTGTTTTTAAACTTTCGCATCCCTTGAAAATCCATTGTGTCTTTATTTGTTTATTGTATTTACATTTATGAAAATTTGAATCTCATTATTCTATAAAAACGTAGAATTTTAGACCTTTCCCTCCACCATTTAAGTAAAATATCAACTCCGGGACAATCGTTGCTCGGATAGAAAGAGAAAGATGAGTAGTACAATGAACAGAACATCTGAAGAAAATTATACTAAATAATACTATAAATGAATTATTTGATTATCAAAATTTGTTTGGTTTAAAAATATTTTGGTGAAAAACCTGTTATAATACACAGCTACATAAAATATTATATGAAAATTTTAGCGAACATTAATACTGGCGAACCGACTGGTCGCCAAAGGCGGCTAGTTTAATATAAAAGTGTTGAAAGAATCATCATCACATATTAATATTCATTATACCGATTCTCTGAAAGGCTATCTCACTTTTTTCTGGTGATTTCCGTGTGCCGAACTGTCCCGCAACGAAAGGAAATGTAGCTGCTTCTTTGGCCAGTTTGAATGAACCAAATAAACGACTGATATTTACGTCAGCAGAACATATGCATGTTGATTCTTATTTCTGAATACTCTTTCTTATGGTTCAACAAATATGTGAGGATATAGAATGCAATATAATATAATATAATGTTGATTATTTATAATTCCAGCGCTTACTAGTAAATTTTTAAAAAATGATTTAAAACTTCATGATGGGCATAATAATAATTAATAATAAACATAACTAGAATTTAAAAAAAAACATCATTATTTACTATCGCAATAAAACAATTTCTTTAAAGATATTAGATTTAATTTTAATTGGAATATATAATTTTTTTTTTATTTTCTCGTATAAACGAGACGAGTTTGCAATCGACAAGATATTCGAACACGAGATTCCGCAGGATATCCACATTTCAAATCTCCGACAAACAAACTTTTGAAATGACTTCTATCTTTCTATGAACATCATACCTCGAAACAGCATTTAGATAGACGGATAAAATCCGATATGCAGTTTTCACATCCAATTTTTAACGAAACCCATTCAAAAAATTTCTGTCCGTCCGAATCTAAGCCCTCACTGCTTTGTATTTATTATATTATACGTATAATATTTGGTGCTCAGATTTAACGACTAATTTATATGAATTTGAAACCAAATATGTCAAGGGAATTTTGTTTTATACCTTCACAAGCACGTAAATGCGATAAACCAAAAACGTAAATAAATGAACTCTTATAGAAGATCTTGGACTAGAATGGTTTCAGTCGGCCGGAAAAAGTGTGCAAAAATATGTATTATTCTTTCTTGCTGCTTGTGTTAAGTCGCCAGAAAGGCACCGTAACCACATTAGTAACCCAACAGCGTACTGCTGTCAATGAACAATGACTTTCAAGTGCGAGAAAGTTTCGGTGATATCACATTGGCTGGTTTCTATGGCATTCAGTATATGTGTGCAAATTGCGAAAAGCGTATCTTCCTCAACCAAAAATGTCACATCGAAGCAATGAGAAAATAAAATCAACACTGAACTACTCGACTGGAAGGAAACTGCAACTTTGGTACGTGCGAATTAAATTATTCATGTTTGAGTCCTTATTTCATAACGCTTGAATTCGAAAGATGTCAAAAATGTGTCAAAAACAGGCCACAAGAGTAAGTTGGTGTCAAATATTTATTTCTAAATTTGTTCTACTGCATTCCCGTAAACTTCACAAGTCGACGAAATGCAGAAAAATAGCGACCTAAACGTGTCGGCTTCGTGCGGTTGGGATGCTCCCCTACATTCCACCACCGAGATTATGGATGAAAGAAATCGAAATTTATCTCCTTTATTTATGTTGTTAATTCCATCTACTTACATCGCAGATTAGGCGAGGAATTGAACGATATTTTAAATCGCATGTTTAAACATTTTCCTTCATTCTATGCTTTAACTGAAACTATTGTTTTGTAGCTTAAGCGGCATGTTTGTTGAAGAGTTCGAATTTTAATTTTTATTAATCATTTGTATTCAATGTGTTAAAGATTCCTATTCTCAGAAAATTTTCGAAACGCCTGTGGAAAAAGGTAAATAAGCAATGCGAATTACAAATTAAATTATGATAGATAATAATCTATAATTACAAACAAAACAAGTAAAGTAAAAATTATTATAAGTTACGTATTTATGACGTTTAAGACATAACAAATGACAAAGGTAACATTAAGAAATTTTGGTTGAGAATTTGTAGGCGGGCTTTTTAAATGATTTGAAGTTTAATAATGATGATGATGGCTGAATTTAGTCATCATATATTGAATATTTTAGGGAGATTGATTAGAAAAACTATTTATAACAGGATTTAAAATTCATATTTAATAGCTACAGGGAATAGAGAAATATAGTTTCCACTTATAAACTGAGTCCAATGACTCGAAAACTCAAAGAGCTAAAATAATAAAATTTGGCCACCAAAACTGGCCTCAAAATACCAGATTTTTATCAAATTGTAGGTCTTATCGCATTACAATAAGACACTACTGAAAAATTCATATATCATTCTTTATACGATAAATGCATCATACCTGGGATGCAATAGATTTTTAATGAAAACGAAATTGTACTGTATCGAAGTATATGAAAAGAAAGTATTATCATCGTCAAAAAAAATCGAGCTGAAAGCAAAATCCATTCAGAAAAAGATCGTTCGAATATAATTTAACACAGTTAACTACAAAACGAAGAGAACAAGGTAAATGAAATTTAGTATAGAGATTTAACATATAAATTCTACATATGTAGGAAATTTGAAACCAAAACCCGCTGGGGGGGGGACCGGATTTCGGTTTATACTTTTAGAACTTGGTAACTTAAAAAAACTCAGCGGATAAAATAAATTAAATTTGGTATGTGATCTCTGATGACGATTATATTATACGGGAAGGTGCATTTTGCACATCTTTTTTCTGTTTTCCTTTGTATGAACTGCATTCCAATGAGCACGCCGACAGGCTTCTCTCGTAACTACTGTTTGACAGTGGTTAAAAATATGCGTGCCCATTTATTAGAGGGAAAGTTTTGAATTGACCTCTCGCACCTTTTTTAATATCCGTCTTTCGTGAAGTTTATTATTGAAAGAACCTCCAAGTAATAATGGTATGAAAAGGACACATCTCGATGTACAGTTGAAATGGAGTAAATACTGTCATCGGCTCACCCGAGAATCTTCCAACAGAATAGACTCGAAGCAAACGATCTGTCTGCAGCGGCGTATTCTGACGATGCCGTAAAAGGCTCTCGGCATCGATGGCGTGGTCTCAGGTGCATTCGGATAAATCTCGTTATCAGAGGATCTATAATTTCGACACCGGCGCGCATCACTTTCAACATTGAGTCGGATCATTGATCTCGGCATTAAGGAAACAGTGGGTTCTTGATTTTCTTATTTTACAATTCATGTGTTGAAATTTCGTAGATTATTTACAAAAGAATTCCGGAAAACACTAATAAATAACTTTTACTACTAAGTGATTCATGAAATTTTTAGTCTTTGTTACATATTGTAAATTCAATATTATTTCGAAATCCTATTTATTTTTGTATATATATATATATATATATATATATATATATATATATATATATATATATATATATATATAGATAGATAGATAGATAGATAGATAGATAGATAGATATTAACATTGCAATAATATCTGTAAATAAATATTACAATAATAAATATATCTGTATGGATCTAAAATAAATCATTTTATCCTATTTTGTCCATTTTAATAACATATAATAAAAAAATTAAAATAAATAGCTTCAATTTTTTAGTTGTATAAATTTTACCGTCGTGTTTAAGCCAGTTTCTCGATGCACAAGAAGTTTGAGTCGAATAAGGAAGAAAGCAAATTAAAATCGATTGCAAAATAGGAAAAACCAGAAAAACTTATAGATAAGAAAATCGCTTACAATCCTTCGGCTACAAGCTGAATCTTGCTTCTCATATAAGATGTCCTAAAAATCTGGGTTTCATTACAAAATTATTAATAAAATGCGGGAAATTCAACATCTTCTTAATTAGATTAATTATAACTTACAGTAAAATTTTTGAAATTAATAAATTTCGCTGCAAAATCGCCTTGTTTTTAAGTGGTATATTTAATTGATAATCGATTTTTTTCTCCCTCTATTTGTCGTATCTGCACATTGATGTGGTTGATGTGTAACCTTTCTCTCACTTCATCTCTAAATCATCTGAAATTGAAGACTTCAGGCTCGTGGTGACCACCGATTCCAAAGAATTGACATCATTTTGTAGCATCGCATCTTGATCCATCTTTCGAACTCTGCTAAGGGACAAAGCTGCAAAGCAAGATTTCAGGATTCACTTGATTTTAATCGACAATATGTTGGAAATACATATTGTCGATTAAAAGTCAATATTACTGACTTATTTTTTATCTACCTTTATACCAAATGTGCGAAGAAAAAGCATTGTAGAATGGATGCAAAACGGTTTACACTCCGTATTTGCAAAATTCCATCGAATCTCGAGCAAAAGCCATTTAGAGAATGTCGACTGTCAGCTGTCCATGCTTACTACGACTATGCTTACTCTAACATGCTTACTACGAAGCGAGGAGAGCTGCATGAAAGATATTTGATAAACAGATTAAACATCTGAAGGGTATAAATATATTAAATATGAAATCAAAAATAAAAAGGGGTTGAAAGTCTGTAATTTTCCAAGCATATGAACTCGATAACTCGAAAATTCCCTGGCATTGATTCAAATGTTCTGTGTAATTTTCTGGTTATAATTGTAGTTTTGGGACAACTTTTGATTTTAATCGGAAAAAGCAAAGATGTCCAAATTCAAAATGCGGTATCCTATCAATTAATGGATAAAAATAACAATGTCCGTTTTCTAATAGGCTTCTTCATAATTATTGTTGTCCAATGGTTTATAGTTAATAACATTCAAAAACATTTATCGGATAGTACACAGCGACTACTTGCCAGTGAATTCACATAATTTTGTATTCAAAAGTTCAGGGAATGAGAAGTAAGTTATTGATTTCGCACAGAAGAATTCTACATTCAGTAAAATAATTCATTAAACAAAGACTCATTAAAAGAACCTCCATGAGTGAAGATTGGAGTTCGTTAAATATTATATGGCCAAAATGCCACTTTTCTGATGCTATTGGGATGAAAGGGAGATGTTGAGGTATCATCCTTGTTATCTGATCACAGCTTATAATTATGCAGTTCATCCCAAAATAGCCATTGCGTTGCTTTATTTTGAGATCTAAATGTATGTAAAATTTCTAGACACATTGCTTTGATAACTTAAATACATTAGTGCACTGTATAAGGAAAGAAATTTTTCCTTACTTTTTCTTAATCATGAGCAATCCAAGACAATGCTTGGCATCGAAGAGAGAATTCTATTTTTTGTCCTTGGTGATACTCACTTTAAGAATTGCCATTTGATGCACAGCGTAAACGATAATCATTATGCTTTCATCTTAAACATTTCTGTAGAATATGCTGAGCTCTCTCCCGGCGTCTGCATTTGTATTACGATGGAATTATTTAATAGCTTACGCACGAGATCTATCTCCTCATCAGCAAATTTTGGATTTTTAATTCGACGAAAAGGGTTTAGTATCATCATCCCCTTTCTGCTCGAAGACATCGTGCAAAATTGGATTTTCAAAGCAATAATTCGGAAACACCAACCAATTTTTAAAGACAAGATTGAGATCTTATTACTAAAAGCATCACTCTCCCTCTCATCTCGCTATCGCACGGGATGGAACGTTTCTTTCCCTCCCCTAAAAAGAGTGGCGGCATCTTGCGTCGACACGTTCTTATTCGAGCACGAATAGACTCTGTTATCTCTCTCAACGGCCTTCTAAAAGAAATTTATTGAAGGTGGTCATTGCAACCGCTGTTTTATTTGCGTTTATTGTTCTATGTGGACTAATAAAATAAAAATGCGTGTTCTTTTTTTTTCGGAAATTTTTTGAATTTTTATATTAAAAGGAATTCTTATATTCTGAATATTTTGAATTCTTATATTAAAATATTGTTATCATATTCAAGAGCTTTTAATTCTCAATCAAATCCCCCCCAAGTCTGGTAGATAAACGATATTCTCACATATTCATAATTTGATTCTTATGCGTTAAAATGCTTGAATTCCCCCCTATTGAATATTTTTAGATAAAAGAAATATAGAATCTCTCCAATACTGGCTTCAATTAATAAAGTTCAACTTCAATTTTGGCATTTTCCTGTTACGAATGGGTAGTATAGATATTATAAAATATGAAAATTATTCTGTAGTGCGCATGCGACTTCAACGACGAACGACTCTGCTTTCACTTCTCATGCAGTTCAGTAAAAAAATATTCTGCACGGCAAATAGCAAAATGCAAATATACAGACGGCAGTAGTATCGCAGCGAAAAAGTATAAATGCGCAGTTCGTTCTCCAGAGCTTTCATTTATGTTCAAGTTATTCATGTGAACAGGTTTTTCGTGATTTATGGCGGCACAGATTTTGAACGTGGAATGTTAGTTGGAGCTAGACGCATGGGTCATTCCATTGCGGATATCGTTAGTGAATTCAACATTCCGAGATCCACAGTATCAAGAGCGTGCCGAGAGTATGAAATTGCAGGCATCACATCCCATCATTGACAGCGCAGTGGACGACCACCTGCACTTAACGACCAAGACCGCCGACGTCTGTGTAGAATGGTCAATGTTAATACACACGCAACACTTCGTCAAATAACTGCGGGAATCAACGTGGGACGTACGAGGGACGAGTCCGATAGGATTGTGCGGCGAAATTTGTCTTCCTTGGGCTATGACAGCAGACCGACTCGAGTGCCTTTACTGATAGCACGACATCGCCTTCAGCGACTCTCCTGGGCTCATGACCATATCGACTGGTCCCTAGACCAGTGGAAAATCGTGGCGTGGTCAGATGAGTCACGATTTCAGTTGTTACGAGCTGATGGTAGAGTTCGAGTGTGGCGCAGACCCAGGAAGCCATGAACCCAAACTGTCAGCAAGGCACTGTTCAAGCTGGTGGTGGCTGCATAATGGTGTGGGCTGTTTTTACATGGCATGGACTCGGTCCTCTGGTGCAACTGAACCGATCATTGACAGGAAATGGTTATCACTTGCAGCCATTCATGGACTTCACGTACCCACACAACGATGGGATTTTTATGGATGACAATGCGCCATGTCACCGGGCCAGAACTGTTCGCGATTGGTTTGAAGAACATTCCGGACAATTCCAGCGCATGATCTGGCCATCTAGATCACCCGATATGAATCCCATCGAGTATTTATGGGACATCATCGAAAGGTCCGTTCGTGCCCAAACTCCTGCACCATCCACACTTTCACAATTTTGGACGTCTATACAGACAGCATGGCTCAATATTCCTGCAGAGGACTTCCAACGACTTGTGAACTCCATGACACGTCGAGTTGTTGCACTTCTCCTGGCAAAAGGAGGACCGACACGATATTAACAGCCATCCCATGACTTTTGTCATTTCAGTGTATATACTTACAGCTTATGACAGGATGAATGCGAAATATAAACTTTATCTAAGTCAGATATTTTTGTTTTGCTGTGTTTCAAAGCATTTGGTTTTTAAAGTCGACATATTTTATCACAGCGTTACTTCAAAATTTCATCTGAGTTATAAAAATGGAGATCTTTTTTCCTTATTCAGATGAAATGCCATCCAGAAGTTTGTAGCTCTCAAATGATATTTCATTTCATAGATTTCGTGAACTGTGTTTATAGGAAAACGGCTCACATACGAAAGACTCTCATCATACATAAAGCGGAGCTCTCTTGCCGCGTTGTTTTGATTATTTTACGTGATAAATAAATTTTCATATTACATCAATGCCATACTGCTAGACTATTGTAACTAAATGCTTAAGAACTTTTGAAAAAAATAATTTTAATTGCATTTCAAAATTTCCTTCAAAGGCTTGATTAAAATCATTTGGGACATGCTTTCTGAATTTATTCATTATCTTAAGGAATCCTAAAGAAATATTAAATGTGAGGTTTTTCTTCCGTCTTCATGCCTCCCCACACTCTACCCACCCTGCCGACTCGCAATGAACAGAGACCCTCGCGAATGCGAACTGCACGCGTGAAAGAAATCGTCAGTAATTATGCAGACATTATTTGCCCTTGAAGTAGGTTTCATTCGTCTGCAAACCGAAGAAAGAGAGCAAGCATGGTTAGTTGGGGAAAAAACAAACGAAACGGGTCACAGTTAATGCAGGCGCATATTTCTTCCTCAGAATAACGTAATTAGATCAATTCTAAGACATCGTATGCGACAAAGCTTTTGAAATTAAACAGAATTGTGATGAGATCTTCAGAAATATTCATTTTGCTTTTTATGAAAATATTTAATGAATAGAATTGTTATTACAAGCAATGTAACGAAGGATAAGTTTAAGGATAACATTACGCTGAAGGAAATATTTATTACTTCAGACGTATATTTAAAAGTAAATATTTTCATCGAAAAGATCTCATTTTCCATAATATCAATCTATATAATTCTGTGCTCCATTTGTTTGTTGATAAGTTTAAATAATATATTCAAAATAATAATGCTAATTTTGTCGTACAGTAAGCACTTTTCCACTAGCTGCAGAGCTCTTGTAACAAGGCTTCTCTCTGTACCTATTTATTAAGGAACATGCCATGTATTTAAAATTGTAATTGGTAAATAATTAAAATGCATAACATGATGCTACATTATATATATATATATATCAGTCTGGATCCTAT
>JAOUZG010031957.1:913170-924218 GCA_026289955.1 Argiope argentata | reverse complement strand
TATATATATATATATATATAGATAGATAGATAGATAGATAGATATAGTTTAGAATTCTAAGTTTTGATTTTATTTGCTTAAATCCTGAATTACTTTTCAAGAATATTTAGTGAATCGCAGTGAAAGCTTAGATCAATTCTTCCAGAATAAACGAAACCTTAAATAAATATTACTTTGTTCTGTCATCTAAATAATCTAGCCAAGTCTTTCCACTAGTTGAATTTAAACAACGCCAGCAATTGCTATTTGTATGATGCAGAATAGAATTGCAATTTAAAATATTACTGATTTGAAATTCTCGAGAATTTCCAAAGAATTATAACATACTTGCGACTTTCTTTTAAATATTTGGAAACCATTTATGACATTAAGTAAGAATCTATGCTATTATTCTGGTTTTGTGATGTACAGTATTCAAAAATAACTTAATAATAAATTATCTAACGCTGCTTGCTATTTTGCCAATGATTTAAAGGATTTGTGAAACAGAACTGATTTCAAATTCAGAACAACTAAAATATTGGTTATAGATTTTCTTGGTTATATTTTCAATATACCAAGCAATTTTTTATCCTTGTTATATCTCATCCTATGATCACATTTTCGGAGTATATTAGCTTAAATCGATCACCTGGTAGATCATATATGTGTCTACCAGGTGATCGAATAGAAATTAGAATTGTTACCACCAAGTAATAAAATCGTAATGATTTAATGGCACATTATCAAAAACAACACGCATGCGGAGAAAAATGAAAACTAAAGCAAATTTTTTTACAAACAAGCGATATACGTACAAACAAGCGATATATTGTTAAGAAAAGGTAAAATAAGGATTTATCAAATGTTTTGCTAATTTTTTTTTTCTAAGAAAAATTTTTTTGACTGAATTTTCAAAAAGAGAAACATTCATTAATGAATCCTAAATCATAAAATTTTATTTCTGTTTCAAAATATACTTTCTATACCTTGTCATTGCTGTCGTTAAAAAAAAAAAACTTTTTTAAAAAACTTTTATTTAGGTATATTATTTTTAGTTAGGTCATAGATTTGCATTTGATGTTTGATCGCATTTCTTATGGTAACGAATAATTCCTGGTAAAAAGAACTCTTGTTTTAGATTGTTGTAAGTACGAACACCAAAAACAATATGCATTCATTCCTTCGCTATGGCCCAGCATCTCTTATAAAGCGATGAAACAATTTCACCACCACTGAATTCCTTTGTTTTTAGGGGTAGACAGATATATCATGGATGAGTCTGGATTGACTAAATCCTGCCACAGAATTCACAAAAAAGGAGGCATCTGTGGACGATTAATGCCCCTCCTCCCATGTCAGTTAGTGAGACAGGGGATATATAACTCGAACGAGATGTCTCGTCCACCCTTATCTTCCCAATTCCAGGGACAAATCGTCTGATCGACATCTCCTTCGGATTACAGGACGGAGAAGTTCAAGGTCATGGGGAGTTGTGATCGATGATCGCTTGAATGGTGATCGTTCGATCCGTCCTCAATGTTCTATATTTAGACAAAAGATGTCAATAATGGGTTCGGAGTCATTTGCATCTCGTGCGATGGTGTTTAAGGCAAAAGTTCTTTCCGTTCAGCCCGATGACGACTCTTAATCAGTGGACAGGGAGAAAATCAATTCTTCAATCATTTTTTGAATAGGAAGGATTATAATGATGGGGATTTTATTTATGTCGCTATTATCTTTATTCTAGATTATAATCTATCCTATTATTTCTTAAATCTGAAGAAATTCTTCACATAAAATATAAACGACCCAACTTGATTCTATCCTTTTTGGAACACACATTATTTTTCTTTGGGGGTGGGAGGGATTACGCCAAACAATAAAAAAATTCCTTCGATAATAATCTAAAAATTCCTTCCCTTGAAAATTCCTTCTAGCCGGAAAATAGAAGTTTAAAAAAGAATTGTTGGTGGTTCTGGCTTGACTTTTAGATATAATTTATATTAATATTGTAATTATAAATTAAATATAGCTTACTAATTAATATTATAATAAGTCTTCTAAATTATATATCTCTTATTAATTTATATAATAACCGAATGATTTTCCCATTCATAATAGATCATTCTTAAAATTTCACAGTTTTATATTGCAAATAGTTTTATAAACTGGTAAATAATTGAGAAAATCTTTTTTTTTTTCATTGTAGATGAAATAATTACTTTTTTATCCAAATACGGGTATGTTCTCCCTTCTATTTTCTTGACAAATTTTAGAATTTGGGCTGAATTACTTTGAACAGAAAATGATGAATGCTTTATGAACCTCTGTCCGATCAAACTTAAAACTTTGGAAGATCAACATTTTTATGTTATTATTAAGTAAAAAAATTTCTTTTACCTTGATTATTCTATTTTAAATTAATGTATTTATAAATATTTGTATAGGTAAACGGATGAATGGGGAATTTTTGATTGATTTTGTGGGAAAATTAGACCCAAATTTATTGCTTTTAGTTACAATTTGGTCTTAAAACACAGCCAACTAGTTTACAGTACTTTATAAATAATGACATTTGCAGATGCAAGAAATAAGAAATTGTAAGTTTATCAACAAAAGGGATGATTTTGGCCTCAGTTTGATATAGAGAAGCAATTCTTGTGAATAAACTATCCAGATTTAATCCAAATTTTTAATTAAGTTTTTGAATTATAATACATTTTCTCAGTTTACATTTAAGTACCATTTCCACATGATATCTATTAACTTGTAATCATCCTATTAATAAAATATTTATTGCATTGTCATGCTGTGCTTTGTCAGATGCTATAATTTGTCAAAGGTTGGATTCATCTTAAATTTGATCTATTTTTGCCATTTATTACATATATGTATACAAACACTGCAAGTTCCAAACGAAGATAAAAATGTCATACAGGAATTAAAAAGTTAATAGTTAAATCTAAACTCAATATTAATTTGATATAGGTTAAAGCACATATAGGGATTGAGGGTAATAAGAGAGCGGACTTTTATGCAAAAGAAGCAACTAAAAAAGAGACGATTGATTATTATTTCAGTCCAACTGCAACTCAGCTGCGAACTGAAAAAATAATTGAAAAGTGGCAGGTTCGTTGGGAAGCCTCCAATAAAGGTGTTTGGACTAAAAAATTTATTCAAACAGTGCATCTGAGAAGACTATATGGTGACTTTTTCATAAACCAAATAATAACTGGTCATGGGGTTTTTAATGCTCACCAGGCTAGGTTATTTGGTAAATCTGATAAGTGCAGTTGTGGCAAATCTTCTGGAACCATTCAACATATTATACAACGTGGCAATTAGGCTGGAGAAATTTGGACATCAAATTGCTATTAAAATTCCTTCTTTTTGGGGCAAGGGCTTCCGAAATTATCAATAATCTTATGTAGTTGGAATCCGTGGTGCAAGATTGAAATTACTCTTTGCTTTGACAATAATTTTCATGTGTCTATATTGTATATGGAAACTATATGGAAACTTGCATATATGTTATTTGCTTTTGGGTTACCAAGAGCTTACTTTACATATAGTTGTTTTATACTTTTCCTTTTTAACAGCATTTTCTTAGTTAACGTTGTTTACATTTTTATGTTCCTCTAATAACTGTTGAAATGTTTATACCTTTTTCTTTTTAACAACATTTTCTTTGTTAACGTAGTTTACATTTTTATGTTCCTCTAATTTTTATGAAAATTAAGTTGATTAACCTGCACTTCCGTGCTCGGTGGGGGTTGCTTTGCGGTGGCTCATCGTTATATCCGAATGCATACAACGAACCTATGCCATATATGTATACTATTCTGCGAAGAATGATTTATTTTTGAGCCATTGCAAGTGGCATATAAGCAACACTTATCTGGGTATCTCGAAACTTTCTGCCTTGAACAAACATTTTTTAGCTTTCCATCCTGTATTAGTAATTACTGCTAGTCTACTGTAGAAATACGAAAACTGATAGTTGTCTAAATCCTATATAAGACTTCTTGCATCATTAAATGAGAGAGTTGGGCTGTTTCCAAATCCTTTGCGAAATGAACTGAAAAAATTACTACGCTCTGAAAACAGGGAAACCGCAACAATTTTGTTTAATTGTTTTGAGACACAATTCCAATGCCCATGAGATTTGAATTGTTAATAAAGCTGCATCAATCAGTATTGGTAATTCATTAAAGGGGGTTTTATTATTCGTTGATGTATTCTACCCTGATTTCTCTTGAAAAAAATTATTTCTTTCCCAAGCACCAAAAGATCGTCGGCCAATCACTGGCCAAACATCGCCCCACAGAACGCGCGACAGACATTGATCATGCCCCCCTGTGGAAAGCCACGCGATGATCACCCCGGCTTCTTTCCGACGAATTTGTCGATCATTTCCTGACGTATTTTATCACGGGTGACATTATACCAAGCGTTTACCGATGGTTTTTTTTATCAATAAGAGACCAAACACAAACCATTTCTCGTGTTTTTTTAGCAATGGTAAGCAATTTACGGTAAATATATTCTGCTAAGCCTTTTTAGCCTCATGTCAAAATAAAAATAATTACACAAATGTTATTGAAATACCAAAATATAAGAATTTTAATTAATACTTTCTAAAACTTCTTTAATTTGAACATTTAAAATTGTATATATAAAGATAAAAATGTATAAAGAAAAATAAAAGTTGGGCAAAATAAAATTGATGCTTTTCTTTTAAAGGGGGAAAAATGTTCATATAAAATAATCGAAATTAAAATCAACCTGTTGTAATATGGTAGGTTTGAATGACATTTGGAAATGCATTTCCTTTTCAAGCAAAGGCATTTCATATTTTGGCATTTTGTTAAACTCATGCATTTGAAAAAATGGTGGATTTAATAATTTTCTAGTAATGCAGATTAAGTATAACATGTACATTTACTCTTCTTCAGGCTCACTTTCCCATTATGATCAGATTTCATGCGCCTGTAAAACATATTTCTAAATTAGAATAAAGATGGTGCTTTTATTTCTTTTAAAAGTACAATAAAATATCCGTTGACAATTGATGTTTAGTTAACGAGCAAAAGTCTTGTGGAACTTCATAGGCATGATAATGTTTTTGAAAAGATAATGGATATTTTAGGCAAATTTTTGAATAATATTTAGGATAATAGAAAAAAGTAAAACAACTCAAACTAATGAGAGTAAAATTTGTTATTATTTTATGAAATATAATGTAATTAAAATCTATTCATATAAAAGTATTCAAAAATGTTGACTCAATCCCACATTTTAAAGATTTTTTAAGCTTGCTATAAATATTGGTAAGATCGTATTTTAACTTCTACTTGGCGCACTTTCCCAAAAATCGCTAGCCACCAGCTTTTGTTGTGTCTTTCGGGAGAGTCCTCTGGCCAATGGGAAAGGTAAAGCGATTTGCCAGATTAGAGCAAACGGGGCTGTCAGTTGTGGCTTGTTGTCCCCAGATTGGCGTTTTTTAGACTCATGTCAAAATAAAAGATTATACAAAAATTTATTGTCATACAAAAGCAAAAGAATGTTATTTAAAACTTTTTTAAAATCTCTTTCCTTTGAAAATGTTGTTAACAAAAAGAAAGAAATAGTGAGTTAAAAGGAAAAAAACTGCAGTTATTTAACACGAAATAAAAGTCTAACCAGAAATATAATCACTGGAAAAAATACGAACTAGAAAATTAATAGCGATATCTCAAATAACAAAGTATCAAATATCAACAAGTTTTAGCACTTAAATGAAATAGAGATATTAACAATGAATCGTTAACAAATCTTTATTAGGCTTTGTGGTTGTTTGCAGATAACTCTAATTATACCACGAACAACTGCATACTTCAGGTAATCAACAAATTCGAACGATCTTCACAAAATTAAATTATTTTATTCAATATTTACACTCTATAACAAAAAAATATCAACGCACCAAAAAGGATTTGCCCGATTGAGATGAAAATTGGTGGATAGGAAGACAATGTACAGAATAGTAAATGATTAACATCTCTGAACAATTGAATAATTTATTTCAGAGTTACAGCAACAAGTTCAATAAGGTGTTGACCCGTCTCTAGCCTGGATACAAGTGGCATAGATCGATAAAGCTGCCGGATGGTCTCCTTCGGTATTTCCTACCAAATTCGCTCCAATGGTCGAACGAGGTCATCAACATTCCATGGTAGATACAATCGCCTTCCCACCATATTCCAGGCATGCTCAATGGGAGAGAGATCTGGTGATCTGACAGGCCAAGGAAGTGTTTGACAAGCTTGCCGACAATTCATAGCAACACGTGACGTATGTGGTGGGATATTGCTCTGCTTAAAAACCATCCGAAGGTACGGCAAAAGGAACGGTAGCAAAACAGATCTTAGGATGTCGTTGACATACCGCTGCGCAGTAACTGTACATTTCATGACGACCAAGAAGTCAATTTCTCTAATGCCTTGTTGAGGGCCGGTGTGGCTTGCAGTAGTGAAAGCAGGATCCCCCATCTGCTCTGGGTATCTCTAAACGCATCTTCGATTATCGTCAGGACGCAGTTGCAAGCGAGACTCGTCGCTAAAGACTAAACGTCCCCAGTCGGCATCATTCAAACCTGGTGGAGCCAAGCACCACTGTAATCTGGCTCAGCAGTGAGCAGGCGTGAGGAGCAGGTGGCGCAACGGTCGGCGCGAGAGTAGATTTCGCTGTCTCAACCGTCTGTGAATGATCATGGTGGTCACGGTTGTTTGGGTTGAACGTCTGATTGTTGATAGAGATGAATAAGGCGCTGTGACAGCTGATCAGACAATAACTCTGTCCTCACAATCTGTTGTAGCCCTAGGTTGACCGCTACCCTCCCGACGCTGAACTCAGCCATTTTCCACCCATCCTTGCCATCATCTTCGAATCGCCGCATCGCTTCGACTAAAATGACGAGCGATTCTCCGAATTGTCCAATCAACCTCTTTCAATCCAATGATACGACCTCTGTCAAACTCTGACAGTTGCTCGTAATGAGCACGAACACTGAGATAAGGCATTTTTAAGTTGTTGAAAGGTAATCTGAATCACAATTAAACCGAAAGTTTTAACAACCGTTGACGAACTGCTCCTTATAAACTTCTAAATGCGCAGTCCCGATGCGCTGGAGATCAAACTATTCATTCATTTGACACCAAAATTTAATTATTTGCATATCTGGTCAAAACTCTCTGGCATACGAAATTTCAAAACAATCAGATGATTGCTTCTTGGTGCATTGATTTTTTTTGTTATAGAGTGTAGAATAAACACTATACTATTTACAAGTAAACAAGAATAAAAATTTAGACTTAAAAATTTCTTGAAATGATAGCACGCGCTGCTGTCTAAATTCCAAAATACAACACACGTCAGGTGATTCGTGGGAAATTCCTAAAATATATTCGCATTGCAACTTCTGGGAAAGCTGATTTTCCAGATATCTGGGCGAGTATGGGACCATTACATAGCAATGAACATTTTCACTCAGTCGTCGTAGGAACTCGCTTCGATAAAAAATTGACCTTCAGAGATGACCGAAAAAAATTTAGTGAGAATCCGTCATCCCGCCAATCACAACGCCGACGTTGGAGAGGGGGACCCCGACTGATGCGAGCATTGGTCAATGGGTTGCCGACGACTCTGGCTGCCTGTGTTCATATCTATTTTTTCAAATATACCTAATATTTCACTCTGTAAATTTTTTTTATTTGTAATAATAAAATACAAGCATTATTGTTGTCATATAGTATAGCTTTATTTCTGCTAAATAAGAATATCTCTAATACTTATTTTTATTTAGCGCAGAATTTTAATTGTTCTGAACAAGTTATAAAAACCTCTAAAAGCTTTTTTCCAAACACAAAAAAACACGCCTTTTATTTCCATAAGATCTCCGCCTCTTATTTTTTCATTGATGAACTTATCACCAATGAGAAAGCAATAATTCCTCAATCGATCGTTGGCATGTCTGTTAATGATCTGTTTTGGTACCTGACCCTTCTTGAGCACATAATAATTATAATCAATTCACAGCTAACACCGGCTAAAGTCCACTTAACTTTGACATTTAATGACAATGCTGGTATTTCTCCCAGATTTGTGGAGTTCTTTCATAATGTTGAAAGAGTTTTATATCTAGGTATTTTGTCGTTCTTCTCTCTTGAAGGCATGCTGGATCTAATGAAACACACATCTGGCCTTTTATTTGGATGCATCAAATGACCAGACGCAATGACTCTATTAATAAATATGATCTCTATCTAGAGGTCCGTAGGAATTTAACTACATGGAGAGAAACGGGTGACGTTATATCTGGCGAGAATGCCAATTACCATGTGAGAAAAAAGATGAAACTTTAGAATACCATTCTCATTCAATGGGAAGGGCAATACTATAGATAAATTAATCTGATTCATCTGAAGCATTGTCAAGTGTATTTAATTTATAAAAATCCATTATTTGATTGTCTGGAAACCTTCCTTATGATTCACAATTTCAATGATTCGTAGAAAATATTTTCAAATGTGATAATTTTTTGGATTATAAACTATTTATTGTTTCCACTTTTACTGATGAAAATGTTTTTCAGTGAAAAAGAATAAAATCGAACTTCACTATGGCGCTGTTTAATAACTTTCAGTCTGACTCGAAAGACAGATATTAATTTTACTCTTCAGAAACATGAAGGCTTAAAAAATCTCATCAAAGCGTGAATGAAAGACGAACGCAGACTAAAATAAGAATAATGTAAGGAAACAAAAATAAAATATAACTTGATTCTGCTTAAAAGTGTTTAATGCATCTTTGAGATAAATCATAAATATTTAAATTTGAGTTTTTATTTCTATTTCTTTCGATTGTGCTTTATTTTATAAGTCGGAATGGTAGTAACACTTTTTTAGTTTCTTTAAAAATGTTCGATTTTATTCTTTTTTATTTTTCTATGAAATTAATTTGGAAAGAGGAGGTTAAATTTTTATCGGCTTGTACTTGCATGTAAACGCTATACCTCAAAACTGCATCGACTTAAATACATGTCGGAACCAGTAAGTGATTACGTTTGTGATTCTGTGCCACATTTTGATTTTAATCGGCAGACGAAAGAAAGTGCCTGAAGCCCCGATTCGGCTTCACTGAAGAGCGTGCCCGGAGAAGATCCACTGGTTTTCGAAAGAAAGCACGAGTCACATAAAGAATGTTTTTTTTTAATGAAATTTGAAATTTTTAGTCACATAAGTATTTTTAATACTTCAAGCCTATCAATTAATAAAGTTTCCAATGAACGTTCTCTCGACGATTCATTAATCAATTGAATGAAAGTCATGCTATTTAAAGCGTCACACCTCTTAAATAGAAGAGATTTTCATATCTATTTATACAATCAATACATGTTATGTCAGAAAGATTAAAAACCGATTTCTACACATTTGATTGAAACAATATGCTTTGAGACAGAGATTTTCGAGCATGTCCCTGCGTCAGGAGTGTTTTCAAGAGGAACACATTATTCTTCGGCACATAAAACATCTTCGAACCACGTTTACGAAAAATCCAAAAGGAGAATCTGATTCGATCGCAGACATAAAATCACGTTCCACCTGTCAAACTTGCTTCCGAAAACTGAAAATGTGTCAACCATCTGATGTGGACACACCTCTCTACAAACGCTGCTAAAAATACCGGGGAAGAAAATAGGTTCGGCAAACAGGAATTCCCCGCTCTCTGTCGGTACGACCGACTGTGTCAACAGCCCGACTCTATTTCTTGAAGGGTGCCGGATAAAACCGTTAAGGGTTTGCGATACAGATCGAGAAGAGTCAAGGTAACAACCTGTTATAATTCGAGGAATGCGTCGATGGAAAATATTCCTATTACACGTTTAATGTATGCTTCTTGTCATTGGATTTCTAAGAGTTTCCTCGACGAAAATTGCATTATTTTTTACACTAACACAGTCGAAAAGTGAGGGTATGATAATGTTCACAAAAATAATTTATATTCTGAGCCAAATGAGCAAATTATAATAGATTAATTATTTCTACAACCCACACCTAAATTCGAATGGCGAGGTGATCAAAAAACATATTTTCCGTTCACTATTCAAAAAATGCATCTACTTCCCGTTAAATATCTTGTAAATAAAATCTAAATGTTTTGTAAAATAGAATTTTAATTTTTAATGAATATTTTTAAGTTTTAGAAGTATTAATAACTACTGTTTTAATACTTAGAAGTATTAAAACAGTAGTTATTAATACTTCTAAAGCTAATAACTAAGTTTAGAAACAGCCTTAGAATAAATAGCTAAATAATCCACCTAATAAAAGTATTTCTTTTGAACGTGATTTTAATGAAAACTGTCGAAATAACATCCTGACAATTTAAATCAAAGTAAATAAATGAGCGAATTCGTTACTGTTTCGCCCCGTTCTTTCTGATGACTTTGTTTAGAATAAATTAAGGGAACTGGGACGTTCTCGACTACAAAGACAGACAAAATTTTAGTTGTGAATAAAGGGGATTTTATACAAGTAAAAATTATTTCTCAATAAAAAATACGGTACATATGGAAAGGATGTACTTTTCTCAATTAAATACAATAAAAAATAGCTATATTTTCAAATATTTATTTTTCAATAGCATTTAGAAAATGTGTTATGATGCGACTATCCATACATATGCAGGGGCACATAGGTACGCTCAGAAGAAAAGATTTTACTTAACATCATCTGAAACTTAGTATAATATGTGCATAAACGCATAATAATTATAATGAACTCCTTTTTGTTTTATTAAATCAACAACAAAATTAAAAAAATATATTAAATGTCAAATAATAAGAAAACCTCAAAAGTATGTGAAATCTTTCATCATAAATATTCTCTTAAAATTATATTTCTCCCCGAAAATACATAAAAAAGGGTTTAATAGATACATAATAATGATATGTATTATAGTATAATTAAGATAAGTATTATAGCCTTTCAGTCCCGCCTGATCGTAACATTCTATTTTTTCCTTCG
>JAOUZG010031957.1:878979-908439 GCA_026289955.1 Argiope argentata | reverse complement strand
ATTTCAATTTAAAATAATTCAAATAAAATTTTTGTAAGGAATTTTTAAACTGTTTCACGCATTTTAAAATTAGTCGAAGTATTTTTAAATTTGATATAAAATTATTGAATTCAATCTTGTTGAACGATATAATTTGTTGAACCGAATGCTTGAAAGTGACTAAGCATATAAATACGTCATTATATTTTTCGCCCAATGTAATTAAAATACAAAAAAAAAATACACCTAATTTCATAATTGCGATTGCTGCCCCCACCCCATGCATAAATTATTGTTTTTCTTAAATTTCTTTTGGAACAAAAATACGAATGAAATTAATCTAATGAAAAAAGTTTCAATGTAATTTGTATCAAAATTATTTTTCGTTTTCCAAGATATTAGAATTTATTATTTAACTACAGCGATTGTCCGACGTATTAACTGTATTAATTTAATCAACTTTGATGCATTATTCTTTATCCCAACAATAGAAAATAATATTTTTGAATAAATTCGCCCATCAGCACAATGCATAGATATTCTGAATGGTATGCATGCAAAGTGGCGAAGAAGATTTTTAAAATCGTATAGCGCGTCTATCAAATTTTTATTTTGGAATATAATTCGAAACTTTTCGCAAAGAACTATTGATGCCATTTACAGGAGTCTCACGGTTTTATTATTTATTCTCAGTAAAAAATTGTAAGGAATGAAAAGTATTACAAACCAAATGTACTGAATTATCTGTTTTTCGATGTCACTGTTTCAGATTATTGCCACTGATCCATTCCGCGAATGCATGCAGCGTCCAAAGCAGGCTCTTCTCACGAGTGCTTTTAAGGGGCGTGTTCACATTGAAGTTTTAACTTTAACTGTTATGAGGTATATACTTTTCTCGCATATTTGACATAAGGTGATGCTGCGATCACTTCTAAAGAATATGTACATTTAATATTAATTTAATAATATTTAATGATTTGCTTAGAAAATATTTTTCATTTGAAATTTTAGTTACCTTATTTAACCCCTTTCAGAGCATTAATCCAGAACATTTCCAAAAGAATTTGAGGGTAAGTGAGCAGAGATTATGATTAAATGATATTTTTAAAATTAGAATGTACCAAAGACTATTTAATTCATTCAAAATAATAAAGAATAATGAATACGCATGGACACTAATGATCATTCAAATCAAAGCGATGTGCATGCCTGACCAGTACCATCAAGTAATCACTGGAATCGAAAAGGGTTTTCTGGCATTACTAATGCAAAGCAACAGGACGTTCGAAAGTAATTTTTTTACTAAACGAACTTCAAACTACATTTTTGTTTAACAGGATGGCCATACGGTGAATTAGTTGCATCAGAAATAGAAAAAAAATTCTTATTGTAATCACACATAATTTGAATAGAAACATTTTGTTCCTTTATTTGGTTGACAAAAATCAAAAACTAGATATTTTAAGAATGCAGTATTTTTCAAATGAAATCAAAGCATGCAAAACATTATTACTAGAAATATTTCAAATATAAAATAAAAACTTATGTAGTAACAGTAATTCTTTTGTTTCGAAAATTAAAATTGTATTTAAATGAAATATGTCATATTCAAGAAGATGAATAGAATATTTTACATTCAAAGGATTAATTATAACATTGTTTTCTTATCTCTATTATTCAAAACATTCTTGTCGATTTCTGAATTCAACTTTTAAGAATAGAACTCTACTTTTAACTAATAATTCTATTAGAGGGCTTCCTACTGTAAATATGAAGGTTTCCTTTTACAGCCAATTTCTGGTTTTGCTTATCGTAGTTACCTTCCCATCTAGTTTAGACGACAATCGAGAATTTACTGTACCCACAATTTATATCAAGAAAATAATGTGTATTCTCATTTGTGTGTTTATTTTCTGAATGAGTTTTCCAATATTTGTCAAATTAAATCAAGACTATAAATAAAGAAACTTCTAAACGTTACATCTATATAAATTCTTAAAATCAATGAAATATGTTAGGCATCTTTCATCCCATTTGAACTGAGTTGATTCTTTCTAGCGAAGTTTTGAAATTTTGTCAATCAATAACCAAAATTCAGAAACAGGATTTCCGAGACGTGGAACAAGGAGACGGTTCGATTGTCGAAAGAGAGAGCGCCTTTTCAAACAGTACTCAGCGGAACAAAGAGCGTCAATAGTCATAAATACTAATTTTTAGCGTCTAATCTAAGTAAATATATTCCACTCAGAGTTTAGTGGCATGTCAATGCGATAAAGAGAGGGCGGTTGAAATGAATCCATTCCTTTTAAATAAATATTTGTCATCACAAAACAAAGGCGGTGCGATTTCGTAGCGGACGCCTTTGTTTACTGTTTCATTTCCTTCATTATACCGCTATAAACAAATATAAAAAAATATTTTTTCCGGACTTTAAAAAAAAACATTTTCTACTTTTTCCTGCAGTAATAATAGTTGGCCTAAAATGTGCAATCGTTAATATTTTCATAATTCATTACCACACGTATTATAAAACTTTGTCAATTATTTTCTGAAGTGCAAAACTTGATGCGCTGTAAAATCAAAGTTTTATAAAAAATTAATTCATCAATTGTCCTTTTTAATATTTTAGTTCCGAAAATATTAAAATGTACTATTGAAAAAGTATAAAATTTAAAAACGCCGAAAAAAGTTTAGTGAGTTACGACCATAAAAAATATGAGACAGGCATCTTGTAGTTTCGATTTGGGTAAATAGTTGCTTCATTGATTGGCTATTCTAAAAACTATTCTATTTAATATGAAGAATGGTAACGCATACAAAATATCGATGACAATGATAATAGCTGCATATATTATCATTACCATCGAATGTACATTTTTAGGCGCTTGCTGTCATCAGTCGGGGTTATGAGTAATTCAATATAACCTTTTACTTGCTGGCTGGATATGCAATCTTTTTCTCATCTGTAATACAGTACAAGCGATATAGCGCTATGCCGTAAAGATTTTATTTTCACTGGAGTTAAGTTTTTTCTCTAACCTCTTAACTATTAAATGTTGTACTAACAATCTGGTGTTTTAACGGTCATATTTTGCGGTAAAATATACTCGAGTGTATTATTTTATCGCCTTCATATGTGATGGTTTATTTATGTTAAATGAAGATAATAAGCAGAACCCTTAGCCAATCGAATGTATCATGAAAATTTATTCCCCAAATGCTTAAAAATATAAGAATTGTTGCCTCCTAAGTTCTCAACATGAAGTGTCATAACCAATCCTGAACATCAAACAGCACTTTTTCCTCGTTAACATTAACCAAATTATTTTCTACTTGATTTTCATAATTGCATCTTCAACTATGCCTTGATAGCATATTATTAATACAAATATTTTTTTCTTTAATTTTTCAAAGTTGAAAATCTTTGTAAACTGTTTCATTTTATTATCATTTCTTATAAGTTTGTACGAAAAATGTATGTTATTGTCTACAGTACATAATAATTATTTTTTGCTGTAAATATTTTGAAATTCAATAAAATTCTCGTAACATGTCCGTTCTGTTACTAGAATGATTACGTATACGAGTTGTTTCGTAAATTGTAAAGACTTACACAAGAAATCTTATCTTGGATGATAAAATTTCAAAATTTGGAGATATATTTTGAGATTTCCTTATTTTTTTTATTCAAAGCTGACTTTGAAATTTCAGTATACGAATAATAATTTTATTGAAAATATTAATGAAGAAATTAGGGCAAACTTAAATATGGAACTTCTGAATGGTCATAAAAAAACTAACCATATATGTATACTCCTGGCGTCTTATCTACTTCATCGATAAAAAAAATTCAGTTATTGTTATTTGAAACTTGTGCTCTAGGTTGTTAGAGAGAATTTTTACAATTAAGATAGCAGTGAATAAATTTTAAAAATTTCGAATGGTAAAACTACATTTTTTTCTGCACACATAGATCATTGAACTCAAAAAGTCATACATAGCATTGGAAGTATAGATGTGTTCTAAAAATTGGTAAAGTAAAAAAAATCTTTTTAAAAAATTGAGAAGGGCTAATGATGACATGAATAGGTGAAGGGAGAAAAAAACTTATTGGAATCACACGTTGTCAATGTATTCAAGAGACCATAGCGTATTGCATGCTGGAGAGTATTGACAAAAATGATCAACGCAACACCGCAGACGAAAACTGCAAAACGTTTTATGGAATTTTTCAATTTTTACATAACCCTTTTGATCTTATATTTAAAATAACCTGAAAATCAGAAATCCATAGAAGTGATGTCAGTCACTTAGCTAAGGCTCTGGTTACTGGTGACCTATATGGTGACCCTATCTATGCTGTTGTAGGTTACACGTGATTACGTGAAGAGAAATGGCCTTTCAGTCCGTTATTTTGCAAGATATTTGTATACTAAGCACTGCTTTTGGAGAGTGCTTTCATACCTGTTGAAAGGACCTCTTCGAAGAAGAACGAATTCAAAAAGAACGTGATTTCAGTGCTGCATCACATAGACATTCAATTTCGTTTGATGCAAAAGCACTCAAAGATCTGCGTTGTTCTTGGAGTTTAACTTTCCTGTTAAGGAGAAGTGTTTCTCATCCATCCACAATGTCAGCAACAGTGGCCTGTTATCTTCCTCGTATTTGAAAAAAGGAAACAATTGCTAATTCTCGTCTTCAAGTTGCAACATCTGGACATACTGGAATCTATAAGGGAAAAAAACCGCAAAGCAAAGCTCATGAGTATGAACACCGTTTTTGTTGCGTATCGCATGGTTTTTAGAGAATGTAATGCACCTTTCGCCATCGCATTTTGCTGTTCCGCTACAACTTCGATAAAAAAAACCCCAATCTTCTTGATAGTGGTCAAACAAAAATGCATAACCAATGGGTTTTTTAAATCAAATTTCATGCAAAACATGCGCCTGATCTTATCATTCCGCTTATAAATTCACACCCCTTTGTTAGTGCTTCTACGCTCAGATAAAACCAATTTATCAAACTGCCTCCCCGCGAATGTCATTTTTCTAGCCTATTCAGACACCCGATTAAAAAGGCAACCTCTACAAACTGTGCATTAATGATTTCTCTCAAGTTATCCTTTGCACATGAGGATTGGTGATCCTAATGTCTGTTCCAGCGAATTATTAAAGGCGCATTAATATATCTATGTATCTGTCTGTCTGTGTTGTCATTGGACCTCAACAAAAGTCTTCATTGCAAATGTTTTACGCCAGCAATGTTTTATCAACAATTTCTTTGAAAATCATAAAATTAACACGGATAAATTAGCACAGAAAAATATTGAGTGTTTCTATTCAAAAATTTGTCCACTGAAACAAAAATATTAACTCTAATATTTTAAAATTTCAAAAATCACGAGCGTATACCTTAAACTAACAATCTTTGAAGTATCCCTTGAGCGTTTAAGACGAAATGTATTTTTTCTATTGTCTTGTATTTCTACTGATGTGAATGGAGTTTTTTCTTTAGATATGTAAAAAAATTCTGAAATGCAGGAATAAAACGACGTGAAATATGAAAAAAGTAATTCATCTCATATTGTGACAGATTCTTTTAAAAAAGTTTCCCATTTAAAGAATTCCAAGATATCTTCTTAAAAGGGGAATTTCGTCAAAAGTGAATGTGTTTCCTGAATTTTCAAACAAATTCAAATAAAAGCCATCCTATCACGGCACTTGGCTATCACGAGTCTCTGAACGTCTGTTGGTTGCAAATAGCAACAGGGATACTAACGTTATTTACAAAATTTTCATTATGGATGCATGTGTCAACTCCCTTTTTTATTTCTGAAAACAAATTTTTTTTGTGATCGTTTGTTATTTTCTAATGGAGTTTTACGGTTGTACCGAATTTAGACATATACTGGCAATAGAGAGCATCTATATCACCCAAGATCACAAAATTCTGAAGCAAAAGTTTACGCACAAAAGAGCAATCAGTTGAATCAAAATGCTTCATTAATGGTGAAAAAATGCCTGCATTTTTAAATTAGTCGCACTGCGCAATATATTGCTGAGTACATACATATTCATGAAAGTAACTTTCATGAGCTTTCAATGAAGGCAAATAAATATATTCCACAAAGAGTTTCTCAAATTTTTGAAAGAAAAGCCAATTAAGTGAAAGCGGCGAACGCATAAATTCTAAATAGAGCCATTTTTGATGCCATTTGTTAATAGAAAAGAATCGGGCACTTGTTTCCAATAAAAGAAAATTGTATAGCGATTTTGATACTTAATGATACTTAATAATTTTATTGAGTTACATTAATGTCGCGTTTTGATTACCTCTTTTGCAAAGGACACTTGTGATTTTTAACTCAGTTAAATGATAAGACACACCATCCTCTTATACAGCAGTTTTTCAGAATATATTCGACACTTCAGTCTCGAATACGAAATCATCTCCAGGCTACTGAGACCCCTGATTCTTAACCCCTTCAATTGCAATTTATTTTAAGTTGTTCGGAAAGACAAAACAAAACAACAACAACTTTGTCATAAATAAAATTTTTCATAAAAAGTACTCTAAATACTTTCTGGTGCAAGCAACTTATCATTGTAAATTTAACCAAGAATATTCAAGAGCTGATCTCAAGGGGTTAAAAATATTACTTAAATGTAAAAAAAGTACTTATTATTTTGTATTATCTAGAATTTTTTTACCATATATTTTAATAAATAAAACCTGAAAATTGATTTGAATATCTTAGGTAAAAAATACATTACATATGAATACATTAATAAACTTACAAAAGGAACTACAAGTACATTAAAATTCATATTATCTGATTATATCCATCTATGCTTTCTGCAACTAGTTTCAAAATTTTTCTTTCTTTAACTTTGTTTTCAAAAAGTTATGCATGCCATAACCTAATTGGCAGTTACTTTTGTGAAAATAACATAAAACCTCTACTAAAGGCGCAAACAACACGATATATTTTTAAAAACTAATTCTACTTTAAAAGGAATTATTATGCCAATAAATAAATAGATTTACCAATAACATTTTTTAAACAAATATTAGGTATTCTTGAATGAAAATAATTTTGGCACGCAGTCCTCATTTTGTAACCAAAAAAAATGTATATGATCTCAACGGGGAAAAGGTAGTAAAATCAAAATAATAATAATAATAATAGATCAAACAAATTAATTTTCAAATAAAAATAAAACTAGCTGAGAATAGGTAAAATTTCAATGTAAGTATTATACTAAGATGAAATTTTAATAAATTAAACGCAGGCGCTGTTCTTTCTTCAAATAAGAATAATCTTTTTCATCATTTTTGTATCTTTTCTTAAAAAATATTTATCATGTACATGTCAAAATATTATTTTCCACTAAACTTATAAGAAAATTTTTTCCAATTTCAAGAGAAAAACGGTAGTGAAAAAACATCGATTCCTCGGAATAAAAAATAGATCTCATATCAAACATCGGTTTTTTACTCTTCCTGTTCTATATCAAAACGCTTTTTTTCTTGAAAACGAAGAAATTGGTCTTCTAACTTATAGTTTCTTCTAAATGAATTACATTTTTCTATTTTTAAGTTGCTCTGTTTTTATTTTTTTAATCTCTCTTCTTTCAATTTCATCGTTTAAAGTGAACATCAAATATTTTTCTAGCAAGTTTTTTTTTAAAACCATTAAACTAAACAGCTTTTGTTACAAACACTTAAAAGAAATCAAAGGACCTTGGTGAACTGGAAACTCATCCAACTTTCTGAGTTTTAGTTCATTATTATTTTTAGTTCAACTTATTTATTTTCATTGCAATTTTACATCTGCTGCTTTTGACTCTTAACATTATGAAGGTTTTTCTTCTTTATCCATGAAACAAACGTATATACATTCGAGAAAAAAAAACATTTTGTTGAAGCAATGAAGTATAGTATGTGAACTCTGAATTTTTCAAAACTACAATGATTTAGTAAATTCTGATTATTCGATCGCGTGTTTGCATTCAGTTTTTCTAGAAACATTTTGGGATATGATTAAAAGGTGTGCTCATTCCCCCCCCCCCTTCATCTTTCAGAATATTTACTTATGCTTTGAAAAAGTGTCAATTCGAACATTATCCCTTCAGTGTTCATTTTAATTTTAAAGCATTTTATTGTAACTTAAATTCATAGTTTGACTTCTATTTGTTTTTATATTTCCATTAAAATATTTTTTTAAAAAAATCGTTAAATTTGATATAGCTTTTCGAATAAAGATTATATAACTGCAAAATGAATGTTTTCCTAGAAAAATGTATTTTATAAATAAATCGATCAATTTAACGAAATATCATGCGATAATTTTAATGTATTTTTTATTTATTAAATCTGCTGATTTCGAGAACTGCGGATTAAAGGGATGAGAGCCCAAAGCTCAAGAACATTTTGCTCTCGGTATTTCATATAAAAAAATGTCATCATCTGGCATCTGAATGGACGTTTTCTTCTCCTTCATGGGATTTATTTCTGTGTGAAGTAAAATGAATTCAAAATTCAAATAAATGTTACTCATTTTGACGAGTATCGCCTTAAAAGGAATTATTTCCATTATAAACACCAACAAACTGGTTGGCTATTTTTCCCCCAAATGGTGCTATCTTTTTTAAAGAATGTTGAAGTTAAACACACAAAGTTTATCCATAAAATCGCGGAAATAATTTAGTAATAAAAATTAATTACTATACATCTTTTTATATCATCTTTGGTGTAAGATTGAAACTATTTTAAATATTTTGATTGTTGATTTCTGCAATTGGTCTAAAAATAAGAAGTGATCCATAAATGATTATTATTGTAATGTAAAGTCTCTTTTCAGTCAGTTTTTTTTCTGCAATAATATGCTCTTATATTATTGAAAAAAACGCTAAAATTAATCATTAATTAATTATTTTAAGAAAATTTTCGAAAAAGTGCTCACGTACTTCACAGGAAATAACTGTATGAAAAACTTGGTAACTCTGGAATTCTGTCGGTCGTCGCCTTCTGCATCTAATAAGAATGATTTTTGAATTAAACAATAAAAGGATAAACGTCAATCTAAGAACATTTATTATGTTAAAAATTTCCATTCATAGAAACTTCTTCTTTTTATTATGGAAATAAATTATCTTAAGTCAATGAAGACTGTAAATATAATAAAGAACTTTATCTGACTCACAGTTGGTGCACGGAATCAAAAAAAATCGGAAAAGTTTCGAAAATATCACTGCGCTATTTAAATCGAAATACCACGCACGGTCTCTTTTTTTGAATCTAGCACTCGTTTAACTGGATTTTCATTTTGAATCCTGTTTTATTTAGCACGAGGAAAAATTGAATTCAGATTTGAATTTTCTGTTTACAAAAACGGAACGAACTAAAATTCCAATCCCAAAATCGACAGTTCTTTTATCTGTCGGGCAAAAGGCTTCAATTCCGTTATGTTCTATTTTCTATACATTCCACTCTAAAAGTAGAGTAAGTTTGTTAGCAGCTTTTAAATTTCTAAACTATTACTATGATTGAATGATTTTTAAGAAATTAATTCGTGTATTTGAATTTTCCCGATTAAACTGTATGAAAATATTGTAACTGCATTTTTTCCTAATATCTGAGTATATAGAGAGTTAACCCTTTGAGGTCGGTGCCGCCACAGTGGCGGCATTTGTTATCTGTCGTTGAAGTCGCTGTCACCGCTGTGGCGGCATGATCACGTCTCGAAAGATCACTCCACAGAAATTGAGATTAACAGAAAGCTAGCCATTTCAACTGCCAATTCAGTACTCCCGAGCGAAAAATTTACCGACCTCAAAGGGTTAATAAATGGCTCTTTGAATATGATCTGAATGTTTTGAAGTAGCATAGATAGAATATATAGGCCATTTACACATATGTCACCCAGTACACGTAGCATCTCCATTGTCGTATGCAAATATGAACTAATTTACTATTCAATATAATTGAAAATGCTAATACAATTTGACTTATAAATTTGTATTATTATTATTAAAAAAGTATCCAATTTTGAGTATTTAATAGCAATGGAGTCATGTTGGAAGTGTTTTACGTTATAGATTTTAGCATCTGATGCACCATATAACATTCTCTTCACATCTTTCACCTTCTCTCATTCTTTAAAAGTTAGAAGGAGGTGACGTCATATTGTAAATTAAGATATTTTGATGGCATTTGCACAAATTGCAATTTTTATAGCATAAGGAAAAGCAGATATAAGTTCGATCGCCTATACAGATTTATGTGAGTGGCCTTGAGCTTTATTATGGGAATCGATCATATTTTTCCCCTCAAAGCACTTTCACTAAAACCCTTCTTAATATTTATTTTTTATTAGACTTTTCTGACTAATAGATTATTAAGCTGTCGTAGACTTTAAACTCTTTCTACATACATAACAAATTTAATGAAACTTTTTATTCAATCATCATTGAAAAAAATTAAGATTACGTTGCTATAATTTGGTTTTCAAAATCGGAAGGTCGTAGATTCCAGAACCAATTTCTGGGAATATTCGTAGCGAATATGGTTGAGATACGATCAAAATTTTATTTTGGGAACTAAATATTCTTAAGTCAGCAAACATTTTGAATTGAGGTCTACAATTTAAACAATCAGACCAATTAATTTTTGAAGCAAATATTAAGAGACTTATTAAAATCATTCGATGGCAAAAATTTGAGAGCCGGAAATTATAACGATGTCCGCTGCAAATGATACCCGTCATTAGAAAGACCAAACTAAAAATTTTGTTCCATTTTCAAATTTGGGAAAATTTTGGGCTTGAATATTTATTTCACTTTGTATAATCTCCTACACCTAAGCAACGACAGTGCATTATACAAGAAGTCTGTAAATGCAAGGAAAAAAGTTATTAAAATAACCTTCTTCTCTCAGAACAAGGTAAGGAGAGCAAGTAGGAAATTGAGTTTCCACTTTTTATTACTCGCAACTTAACCTAAGAGCAACTAACTCAAATTTCGTCACGCATAAAAAAAAAAGGTGTATCCGGAGGCCTTTGTCAAAAACGCATTTCTTCTAGAGAAAAATGAATATAACAGCGGCGAATGAAGCGGCCATTTTATCTCTCTGTATATAATATTCATGACTGGAAATGCTTACGATGGTCTTTGGCGGCTGAAAGCTTTGACGGGCGTCGGCCATTTGCATATATATGGCTGCTCATTTTCTCGTCCAGGCCAGTCTGGATTTGTTTATTACTGCAAAGTGAGCACTGGTATTCATTCTTCACCTTGAATCCCCGCTCGGTTTTAAATGAAGAAGATACCCTTTTATGCCCGCGATGTTTATCAAGCTGGAAACAAGAGTAAAGCTTGAGGTTCGAACTATATTTTCGGATTACTGATGAGTAAAATTTTAAGTTAAATTGTATTTGTAGGGCTTTGCGGCGATTTCTTGAATTTTTCAAGCTGTTTTTTTTAACTCATACTGATCTGAATTTAGAAACTGCATGCGAACAAGTTCTTTTAAGAGAAAATTATTAATACAGTCTTTTTTCAGTACTAAAGTACTTTGTAATAGACTTTTGTATAATATAACTTATTGTGATCCTATAATAACAAGAAAATGCAATTTTAATTTTGGAATCCAATATAAATAATTTAGTAGTAGAAGATATGAAAAGCCGCCATCTAATAGAGTAAAACAAATGCAACTGAATACTAAGTGGCACGTACATGATACTCATGTTGTTATAGTAAAATAAAATTATTATCTCATTGTACGGAATACCTCAGAATTCTTACTATGGTATTATTAACTTTATTATTCTGAAAATAAAAACTATTTTGATGTTTGCCATATAATAATTGTCCTATATTGTTAACATTTGGCGACCGGCTGTTTCGCCCTGCAAATAGGACATCCTTAGTTCCATCTAGATCGTTGAGCTATAACTTTCATCCATTACGCCACGAAGTCGTCAGATTATAAATATGCATTATTTTTCTTGCATAAGCTGAGCTCATTATGACCATGAAACTTAGGGATTGGAGAACGATCACGTGACATTATGTTGCTATTAAAAATTTAATTCTATGGATGATCTATGTTGTAAATTTCGTAATATTTTGATTTAGGATTTTTAAAGGTTTCTTAATTACAGAGATAACAAACAAAATCCGTATTCTTTAACTCTGAGCAATGAAAGAATATAACGTGATCAGATAATTGATGAAAACCATTTGAACTTCAGGGCAACATTGTAATCTGCTGTTAGAAATGGGACAATAATATTTTTTTTTCTAAAAAGGAAAATTCAGTAAAAACTCAAACTACTAACTTGGTATTATCAAAAAGATAGTTTTGAAATTTTGAAGAGACGTAAAAGTCATTTTTGCGTCATAATAATTTCGTTAGTTATTTTGTGGGGAAATTCCAAAATCCATCTTAATTATTAATTAATTAAAATTGCAATTAAAACATCATTAATAACGTTTTTTTTCACGCAGGTGGTTGCCGTAGTGTCCGTGTTCTTCATCTGCGTATCAATCGTCACTTTTTGCCTGAAGACTCACCCTAACATGCGTGTCCCGGTCATTGTGAATCGGACGATCCACCAACCGCCCAACGGGACTGTCCTTTGGACTCTGGACAAGACAAAGACAGAAGCACACGAAGCCTTCTTCTACGTTGAAAGCGTTTGCAATGCCTGGTAAAGAGTTTTATTTCTCTGGATTCTGAGGCTAGTATCTACTTTTCGACAATTGTACTTCACCAAAGGGTGGTAGGCAAAAGGATGAGCGGCTATTACGCATCCTAATCCCTCGAATAGGTTTTCATTCGGTTGGCAAATGCATACATCCTTTCAACTTTTCTTTTGTCCCTCTTTGACGAAATAAACAACTGCTGAAATATGCGCCAGCCCGCGAGGAGTTCGCAAATCCGAGGATCAACCGAACATTTTAGCTCCTTCGAGGAGAAGTTTATGCAAATTAATGCTCTGGAAGGTAAATAACATGAAACATGCTGGCATTTATATTGATGTAAACTATCATAAAATATTTTCAGCATATTTCTTGATAGAAGAACAATTGAACATTATAATTCAGTTCAAAGTTTGGAATTGAGTTTGATTCCATTTGGCAAATTAAATATGCTTTTATATAATACTAAATGCTTAACACAAAAAGCATTAACACATAATTATTAAAGAAACCAACAAAATAAATGTGATTTTTATAGAAAATCCCAATATATTTTGAAAACGCAGTAGTGACCATATGTGCCCGTTAATGAGCAGAATTACTAAATAGGGGTCACCGAAAATGCATAAAAATGACCTTTATTCCGTTGTCGCTATATGAAACGAGAAATTTGAAATTTCTGGAAAATATTGCCAATCAAGTGAATTAAGAAAACTGAATGCGCCTGCGCACATGTGGTGCGCGGAAGCATCCATTCGTGCTCCGCTGGAAATCAAACGTGACCGAGGCCCCCAGACTTCTGTGGCTAGACTAAAAAATGGCCACCTTAACTTTATTTCCTTTAAAAGTAACTGAATAGCCCTCCCCGCTTGTAAAACAAAATGTGACCATCCTACTTCACTGGATCACATTCTGAGTTGCATCGGACTTTCTAAGGAACATCCGATCTCCTTATTACTACAGGTTTTTTTTATTGTCAATTACCTTGCCAGATCTTTTGAGGATAAGAAACAACAACAAAGAGGGAAAAATGAAAAAAAAAAAAGATAATACAGTGCAGCACCATATGCAGTTAAAAAAATCGAAAAACTTGATAAAAATTGACAGTTTTTCAAAATTTTAAATTTTTTATCTTTTTATAGCAGCATAAATGTTAAAGCACTCAGTTTCTTAAAAGTACTAAAATTATTTCATCAAAATCAGATTGTAATTTTATGTCGCATATTCCTTCGAAATTGACCAGCAACAGCAAAAAATGCCTAAAATAATTTTATTACAGAATTTTTAATTTCTCATTATCACCGTAACCTGTGTGAGGTATATATATGTATATATATTCCTCATAAATATATAGATGAAATTTCTCATACACAGATGAAATTCTACATATATATAACCCGAATGAATGAATGAAGTCTGATGCATATGTATCATAAAAATATTTACTTCATTTAATACCTTTGTTTTAAGTAAACCATCGCTAAGCTTACCTAACAAATTATATTTTATTTATGAAGTTAAGAACGAATAACAGAAATACAGGAAATAAAAATACCATCTTTTAAGAAAACACTTCAACCATTAAAATATCTTTGCGTTTAAATTTTTCATAGTATATTTTACTCGTTTTCTTAGCAGACGTTACTGGAAAATCTGATTAAAAACTTGATTACTTTGGCATCAAGAGCAATGGTGTCCATTCTGGCCTGAATTCCTCTAAATTTTAGGAATGCACCTGATCGAAATTTTTGGACAATGGCGCCGTAATGAAATAGAATTCCCCATCAGAAATATTTTGTGGAGTGATATCTTATTGAAGGAGAAAAATCGGAACGCTAAATGCATGAATTAATTCAACTAGAAAAACTGTTCATTAAACTATCTTTAAACAAGTAAAAACTGGTGTTTATGAGATGAAAATAATGAGTTCAAAAACATTCAGTATCGAAATATTCTTAAGGTTTGTGGCCTGAAACTTCCGACTGTTCTTTC
Source organism: Argiope argentata (assembly GCA_026289955.1). Classification (NCBI taxonomy): domain Eukaryota; kingdom Metazoa; phylum Arthropoda; class Arachnida; order Araneae; family Araneidae; genus Argiope; species Argiope argentata. Next base: position 893,761 of record JAOUZG010031957.1, on the reverse strand, counting down.
AGCCATTTTTCTTCTTCAGTTCTTTTCAGCCATCCCGTTACATTATCAATAACTTATCTTTCAGTATGAGAAAAAAATGCTGTTTGTTTTTATTCTAAATCGTTTGTTTTTTAAAGGCAACTGTTTCAATTCTCTTAGACGCATGCTTTCGATTATGTCAATTCCTTTCTGGTTGTCATTATTCAACAGCTGTGTCACAGAAGACTCCAAAATATGGATTCCTTTCACTATATCACTATATTCCAATTATCATCTAAAGAAAAAAACACTTTTATTGAATTTTTTTTACACATTTTATTTTTTGCCTCACAAAGAAATTGAAATTCGTTTCCTGAAATATAATAAAAAATCCTGTTACTCACGGTAAAAGTTGAAATTTACAAAGAAAATACTATGCTGTTCTCACATCTTGTGAGATTTCTTTTGATAGTCCCTTATGAAACTAGAAGCTGTGCTGAAAAAGCTGCACCTGACAACACTCCATCTTAGAATGAGAGAGATGTCTTTTCCATTTTTGATTATGCAAAAAGTTATAACTGTTTGAATTTTGAACTCGGTAACACTTTCGACACATTATCTTGAATATGTACTTAACAATGTTCAATTTGTAGTCTTATATCTTCCAATAAAAAATTTTTACGATTAAATAAAGATTGTCATCAACTCTGAGGTCAAAACCGTCTTGCTCAATTTTTAAAATAAATAAATAATATTGACTATATTAAAACAAATACTGATTCAACTGGATACAACAAATGAACAATGTAATATTTCAAATAATAAAAATGGAGCTCGAAATGCGTAGCTAAGCGCAAAACTGGAGAACGGCTCGACCGATTCGGCTAATTTTTTGTTTAATAGTTTCGTTAAGACACGAGGATGGTTCTTATGGAGAGAAAAAATTAAAAAACTGCGAGGAAAATAGTTAAAACGACACTTTTCTAACTTCCCCGCCAAAAATCTACATTTCCTTCCCCCACGCCAACTGAGTGAGATAGCAGGAAGTAATAAATTATGATTTGTTTAGAAAGAAATGCGCGAAGTCAGTTGGTTTTCATTCATAGATAACGGGATGTTTAAAAAAGAAACAAAATAGCTGCTTTTATTATTAGTCTGTATGAATATTTAATCTATGCCTGCTCAAAATAAAATTTCGGCACGGAAGAAAAAAAAAGAATAACAAAGTGAAAATAGGGTTTGTAGAAACAAAATTAGTGAAGAAAAAAAGGATAGAAAAAAAAAAGAAAAGAGTGTGTGTTATTATTTCCTCTGTGCGCGGCATTTTCCGAGCTTTTTTTAAACTTTCGCATCTCTTAAAAACCAATTGTCATTATTGTTTAGTGTGTTTACGTTTATGAAAATTTGAATCTCATTATTCTATGAAAATGTGGAATTTTAGACCTTTCCCTCCACCATTTAAGTAAAATATCCATTCCGGGACAATCATTGCTCGGATAGAAAGAGGAAGACGAGTAGCACAATGAACAGAACATCTGAAGAAAATAATACTAAATAATACTATAAATGAATTATATGATTATCAAAATTTGTTTGGTTTAAAAATATTTTGATGAAAAACCTGTTATGAGACACAGCTAAATAAAATATTATATGAAAATTTTAGCGAGCATTAATACTGGCGAACGGACTGGTCGCCAAGGGCGGCTAGTTTCAAATAAAATTAATTTATCTGAAAAACTGAATTGATTAAAAATAGTCAACTGATAATATCGTCATTTTGCCTCGCTTAAAAAGTATAAATTTTGATATATACCGATAATATTTACCTATCATTTAATTTTTTACATTATAATTTTTAAACAACCAAGATTGTAAAGAACATTTTAATTAATTTTCAAAAATCAGTCAAAATTTACTTTTGAAAGTATACAATATATTTGATATTTGAAAGAACAAAAAGAATTTCTTAAAGAGATCCTTAAAGATCCGAACATCTATTTTTTTATAAATGTGAGATTCATTCTTTGATAATATTTATATATATTACACATAAAAGTAAGAAGAATTTTCCAAACAATAAAATTTACTTCAATTTTATAGTAAGTGGATTTTTTTTTTCGTCTAAAAATGAGGTGTTCTAAGTATTCACTTTATTACGATGACAAGAGGTAATGAATCAAGAGGAAAAAGATTCCATTTTTTTTTATTTAGTAATTTTTCTAAAGATTTTCTTTGTCACATTATTGAAGTAAACGAATGAGTTCTTCCTAAAATTAAAATATTCCACGTCCTATATTCGAGACAACCAAATAGAAAATATCAACATCCAGTATTTCTTCGAACCTAAAAAATCCATAAAATAGTTCTGTGCCTTCATAGATCACTTAATAAAACTTCATTACATCAGCTCATAATTTATCCTGAATCAAACGGAAAAATAATTTTAATTTATCATATTTAAACATAGAGAAAAGAAAATGTATTTAACTAACGAACCATTCAAAGCGATGCATTGCCTTTTAGGGACAAATCCTGTAAATATAAACCGTTATCCGAAATCACTAGATTGCGCTTCTCATTTTCATACCAAAATAAAAATATTTAATCTTGAGCATCTGACAGATTTTATGAAGAGAGGCTACCTCACATGCGTGGCTCACTTTCGAGGCAGTTGAGTTTCGAGTCTGCAGTTATTTGGTTTGGAAGCCGAAACTGGCACTCTACTGTAAAATAATTCATTTTGCAAATTTTTATTACCATAAAATTCGAACCTTTTTAAAAGTCTTTTAAGTCTTTTTAAAAAGTGCAAGTCTGTCCTTGCAGACTTTTCAAACTTCATTTTATTGAGAAACAAATGGGGGGAGGGGGAATTTAATACATAGAGTTTTTAAAGTAAGAAGCTTTAGATGCAACCCAAAAGAGAAACATAATCGCAAAAAATTTGTCAGATATAAATTCAGGTTTCTTTTTTTATTATATTATGCTAGAAAATAAGTCAGTTATTGTATTTTTGAGATTTCTTTCTGTTAATTAAAACTTTCATATGACCTCGAATATGGAAACTATCTTGAGAGTAACACAATGCATCGAGATTACGATTTGGATATTCTTTGGCGATGGCAACCCAAATCCACTGTTATGGTGTCAAACGCCTTATTCATGTTATATCAATTATTTTTACTCTTCTGAGATTTAACATTTCGTCAAAGTTTCTTTAAAAATCTGAACGAATGCAAAAGTTGTAACGAATTTGCATATTTTTATTGCAAGATACGTTTTCTCCGGATAACTAATTTTAAAGATATTTTAACGAGTAAACACATTATTCCAAATGATTCAAATCTCCGCTCAAATTTAAAGATGATGATGATGATGGTGTATTCGCTTTACAACGGAAACAGGGGTGCAGTAGCTTCTGAGGGTATAGACCTTTGAGCACCCGAGGGCATAAGTCTGACTTCTTGCTCATATGAGGATAGCACACACACATTCGATTGACCAGCTCCTTTTTACAGGTTGGAACATTCACACACCTCACAGATAGTACACAGGAGAACAACCATGCCTTAACCGGGATTTGAACTCGGGACGCCCAGATCGCGATGAAGACGCGCTATTTCTGAGCCAGGGCTCGGGCAAAAATTAAGGATGGGCAGGAAACAAGTCATTTTTCTTTGCAACACAAATGTGCGCAAAAAAGTGACAGCTGTAGGAGACTCATTCGCATGGTATGAAGTAAAGGAAATTTATCTGCTAGATAAAGCGGACATATGAGCTAGACAAACTGTAATGGGAAAAGAGCTCATCAAGATACGATTCATACGCTGTTAGAAAGATTCAATAGCTAATATAACGCAGCATATTTGTGTATATATGGACTAGTTTTTAAGTTTGTTCACATCTTGAATATGCATCTCAAAATGCATGGCGATGCTCCAATGAAAAAGATATACGGCAGATTATTAATAAGAGGTCAACTGTTCAACAGATTGGAAAAATATATAACTTTCAAAATACGTTTCTTTGATGCTAGAGCTCTCAACTGAACTTAATCTTAAGCAGCAACTACCGCCGAATAATTTTTATGACTGGATTTTTTCGGGAATGTTTTATAACGAGCATAAAACTGAAGTCTTGAATTATAAAATCGAAAGTATTATTTTACTTAATTCATTTAAAGCAAGAAATCATGTCAATCGAATGTTAAAATGAATGCCTTGAATGAATCGAATTAAAATGAATGAGTGACAATTTGAAAAAAAAACACTTTATATAGATTTACATAACCAAAGATTTAAAATATTGTTATCTACAAAATTATCAGTATTGAATAGTGAAAGAAAGAAGAATACAGTGGATCTTCTTTACACATGGAGATAAATTCCATATGAAACAAGAAAAAAAACCATTATCGGGGGAATGCGCCATCGAACTATTTACGCACGATTCGAAAATGATTTAATTTGCAACTGCGGAATTTTTCATTGGTTTTTAAATAATAAGTTCGGCAATTCATTTAGTTTCAAAAAATTTAAATATGAAAATAACAAATTCATTTTTAACCTTATACGGAACTGTTCCGCTCTGTTTGGACTAGTCCCGATGGTTCAAATGATATAATATTATTACACATTATACAGCACTTTTGTTCGTATTTAAATAATTCAATGAAGAACTTTAATTTAAGTGTTTTTCCAACCATTGAAATCCATTCAGTTAAAAATAGTGCGCAATATTTTCTGTAATTCATCTGTAAAAAAACTCCTCTTTAAATTACATTCTTCGATCCTGATTCATTTGTCGGATTGTTCATTAAGAGTTCTCAATCTCCTCTTCCAGGTTCTCGTTCGAAATCGCTTCTCGCTTCTTGGTGAGCCCCAAGAAAATGGAATTCATGACCGCTCCCATCAACATCATCGACTTCATCGCCACCATGTCCTTCTACTCGGACATGCTGCTGCAGAGACTTGCCTCCGATCTCGAAAAGGCGGATATCCTCGACTTTTTCAGCATCATTAGAATTTTCAGGTACCTAGACCTTTCGTAGATTTAAAGCTTTCTTACCCTTACTCTTTTCTTACTTGACAACATAAAGTGGTAATTATAATAATTTCAGAATATTTAGGCAAAGGACATGAGGTGGTAGGCAACTTACACCACCTGTGGGGTGGTTTTGTTTCGGCTCTCACCATCCGGTGCTGGGTGGTAAAGTCTCGGCTTCTCAACTGAAAGTTTCTGGTTCTAAACCCGATTTTCCACCAAAGAACCGTTATGCCTGTGAGTTTGGTGCACATTAAATGCTCATCTGGTGTGGTGTGGAAGCCTGGAGAGTGGGGAGCTCTTTCTTCTCAACACCGCTCCAGCTGGGAGAGTTGTTGTTCTCGTCATCTGACCGCAGTTCAAAATTGTGAGGTCTGTCCCAAAATAGCCCTTGTCCTCCTTTAAAACGGAAAATTAATTTAAACTAAAAAAACGCCCACTGTTTAATTATTAAAAACAAGTAGCATAGAAGAGATCAGCTGAAACAAGTATTTTACATCGGACTGCTTTTGGGTGTGATTGAGCATTGAAGACATTTGAGCGAGGATCGATAGAGTGATCATCTTTATCTGTATGATTTTAGAACATTCGTTCTTTGAGGAAACGGCAATAAAGAAGTAAAATATTTTTAACATTTGTTGTTCTTTGCTCTAATGTCGTATTTCAGTCGTAAGTATTGTCTCAAAGTCTGGTCTCCACCAATCCGACCCGTTCGATGTTCTTACACAGGGAAGCAAATAATGACATGCTGATACTATTGACCTTGAAGCGACAAACTTTCGACTAATATTCGTGTTTGCAATTATATTATTGCGATATTTACTTAATATGTCGTATTTTTCTGGTTAATTTGTAATTTTTTTCCTCTCATGCATGCGTAGTATAAAGGAAGAAGAGACAAAAGATTAAAAATTCGAACGTAAGGTTTTGAAGAGTTTGAAAAACGCCTCTGTCCTTCTGTTCGTGACAAAGATAAAAATATATTGATTAGACCGTTGAAATTTGCTATACGATCGTTAAACCAAATTTACAGCTTTCTTCAAATTTCAGCACAATTAGTTCAGAGGGTTTTTGTCCCAGAATATAAGTTAGCATGGACACGGGAAAGAGCTCGACAGATAAAATTCGTCACACGTATTTGAAATCTAAATGTAAGACAGCTGTCAAAATTTGTCCGAAATCCAACAGCGGGGTTGACTGTCTGACGAACTGTACTTTCAGAATCATGTAAACGCAGAATCATGTAAAAGGCCTTTTTGGTTCACATCAACTCTCTACATCAAATTCCAAAGACAAATAAGAAATTGAAATCTGTTATATGAGAACATTATTAATTTTAAGGCAAAATTATTAATTTTTATTAATTAATTATTAATTTATTGTTATAATTATTATAATTATTAATCATTATTATTTAGTATTATATTTATTATAATTATTAAAGCAAAATTATTAATTTTAAGGCAAGGTTTGTCTTCCTAAAGTCATTTACCAGTTTAAATAGGTTTGAAACTATCGTAATATTATCAGAATGTTCTTGTGTCGATATATAGAGAATTAAGCACATTCTAATTTTTTGTTGGAGATAAATCGCCGAATTTGTCAACCATCTTTGCCAGCATTTAATAAGCCTAAAAGCGGAAAATTGATGCTATAAATCGCCAATTTTCTTCTCTTTCATTTTGTGGCTTCAAATGCCTCGACCCAATACAACATTATGCCCCCACATGATAGAAACATTTTTACAACAAAAAAAAAACCGCACTATTGTACGTTGTAACTGGAATGTAATATTTTACAATGTAATTGTAACTGCACGTTGCCATTGACTTAAAATTTTGAATTATAAACTAAATTTGTACTTTTAAATGATGTTTTGGCTGTAAATCACCAGACCATTATTTTTTAATAATCCTAAAAGCGAAAAATTTGAAGCACCAAAAGCAATAAATCATCAACTTGTTGCCCGCTCGTTTTTTGGCTTCAAAAACATCAAATCAAAGCAGCATCATATTCTCACATGATCATAACGCTCACGAAATTTACAGCACGCATTCAAAACAAACTCGATATGCAAATTTTGAATGGCGTTATTGATGCCACACTTAAGCGCGAAACACGAAATTCAAATCGATGTCATCTTTAAGATGTGCCAACACTTCTACCAAATCTTGTCGATCTAATAAAAGTCTTTCTTGGTATTGGGGTTTTTTCCCGCCAATGTATTAACGCATGCTTTGTATTGATCCCCAAGTAAGTCGATTAAGAATATTAAATTCGCATTAAAAATGAATATTTTGTAACTATTGTACGCTAATGCGATGGCAAGGCAAGTTTATTAGCGAGCATGCGCGAAAACTTTGGGAAGGCAACTCACACTGGTTTGCGTTTTGCTTTCCAAATGCGTTTTCTCTCTCCTTTTAATAAATCTCTACTAAACCAGGTTTCGCTAAAAAGAGTCAATGCAATTATTATTTATTGGATTACTGAGAAATTACTATGTTTATAAATTTGAATTTGAAAAAATGTAATTGGAATTTCCTCTGTTGCACAAAAAATTTCTGACTGTGTATATCCTGATTCCCTAATTACATCGATACATCTTCCTAAGTTTCAATCCCTCGTTCTTTGTCTAGTTTCTGTCACAAAAGATGTTCACGAGAAATGACCGGTTATCCTTGAAAACGATGATCGACAGAAACAGGATTTGAATTGGATAAAAGTATAAACATTTTAACAGAAGAAAAAATCCAATTCTCCCTAGTTGATATTAGCCAACACCAACATGAAATCATGCTTATATGTGCTTCTGCGAACGGGCACGTGATTTGAACGCAATGCGGAGAACCGCACGAGAAATTAGTCCCTGCACTTCTCCGACAGTATTTATAATTTAATTCGTAATATTCCGAAATACGGAAAAAAGCCCTTAGACAAAAACTCTCTGTTCAACAAAATTACATATGACTTACGTTTGTTTAAATTAAATTTTTTGACGCTATTATAAATCTGGAAAATATCGTTCCTCTTTATTTTCTACTTATGCAACTCAGCAATTTATCGCGATTAAAGTTGTTGGATTAATTACTCCTTGATTTCCTCGTTTCACATTTTTCTCGGGATAACATGAAGAGTTTTCAAGATAGATCTGTTATTGAGTTATTGTTTTATTGAAGATCCTGAATAAAGTACAGAAATATCGTAAGATAGTAGATGCAATGGTCCTTTGCGAATTTACTTTAATGGGAAAAAATGTTTTTCAAGTTTTGTGGATACAGGGCTCACTCAGGAAATGAAATAAAAGAGTTATAAACTAAACTTCAATTTTGATTAGAAACTCAAGCAAACGTTCTAAAATATGAATGAACGTTCGAAAAATTCACTAAAACCCAACTAATTTTACCAAAATGCAAGACACTTGTTTAAAGTATACGATCGTGCACGATATCAGGATTAATGAAAACACTGGGCCATCAACAATAACATATAATACACACAAGGTATAAAAGAAATTGAAGGAAGCTGAGAAATGTGATTTGCAACGTACTTTATCAAAGCTTTTCATTGACAATTTGATATATTTCAATATTTATTTTCATTTTTAAGTCAAGATTTAGAAATTCCTTACTTATTTACAAAAGAACTAGAGTTTATAAATTCGTGAAGTGGTTTATCATAGGGCGCAATGCGATAAATTATTTGGAAAATATAAAAAATGTAATGATGCAATGACCTCAAAACACATCGAAATGAAAGCTGTTTCTAAAATTAGGAAAAGGCTTTAAACGAATAAGCAACATTAAATAACTTGAAATTTTATTATATTGGAAGAATGATTATGAATATGCATAGAAAACATATTAAATTTTTTTATAGATGGATATTTTTTATGATAGGTTGAAATGACGATTAAAAGAAGTAGAAACACATCAGTTGAAAAAAAATTCTGTAAAGAATTAGTAAAGCGAATCATTAATTTTTTCATTATTCTTTTAATGTATGCTTTTACGAGCAGTTGAATATATGACGGGATAAAACAGCTCAATTCCAATTTCTTTCTTTAATTAAAAATTTTCCCCTACAAACAGCGCCCTGAATATTGAGGGTAGCAGAAATATTATGTCAGCGTTCTTTTGTTAGCTTTAGGTGCGATTAAAATCCCGAAGGAATAGTCTTTGCTCAAATTTTAAACGACTGTTTTCGAATCGGAAATTTCCAAAAAACTGTTTTCTCGATTGAATTGAAGCATCGAGTTAAATAAATTGTAAATAGAGTTATGCATTTACTTTTTCCCTTGCTATCGCTTGGCAAGTATCCCGATGAACTATAAAATTGAAGTTATTTACTTACTGTTCATCTGTCATAGTGTCCATTACCAATCTCTCACCTAAAACATTGTTATCATGCGCTATGTTAATACTCTATAATTATTATTCTGTATATGTTTAAATAACCTTCAAGTGCTACCTTTAATTTTTTTCCCTTTATAATATTTAATTACTTATTTTTCACATACTTGTGTATTTTCATCCGATTTTCTACCCAAGATAAATATTACCGCTACGCTTAGTGGGGGAGAGGAGGATCTCGCAAAAATAAAAATGTTCCTGCAGAGAATGCCACGAATGCCATTGGCGTAAGACAGGAAATATTAATCTATGATGTGAATTTACCATAAGAACTGCATCTATCGTGAGATCCTTGGTAATTGTTTTGGCTATTAATTCTTGATATGCAGTTAATGCTATTTGAAAATCGAATTCGTATTTTGAACATATTTTTTTTCAACCCAGTGAAACAAAAACATGGCCAAAAATTACACTTGCAGAAGCAATTCTACACTTCTGCAAGTCTACTTTTACAATGCACAAACTTTCTTGTCAAATTTGATATAGTTAGTACCTTTTGGGTGTGAGTTATCCCATTGGTCCTTGAAAGGTTTCTGGACTAATCATCCTTGCCATGTGGTTAATAGCATACAGACATGAAATTAATGCTTCAGATTCATTTTCACCTGAAGATTGGGACCAATATTTTATTTAGTTAGCTCTCTTCATTTTGCAGTTATATTCGAACAGCCAGACTGTCAAGCTTCCGATAAATTTATTTTGCTTAAAATCTGACAAAAATTTACAAATTTGATATAAATATCTTATTCTAAATGTCAGACATCTTGCTCTAAATGTTATTTGAGTTACCTTTAATACCGAGAGACACAAATAATACCAGAAACTAGTGTTTCGTCAAGGTGTAAAATGCGGAGGTTCATTAGAGGCGATTACGTTGTTCCATATACATTTCGTATACGAAAAAGTAAAAATCATAAATTAAATTCATATATTATAATGTTCGTATTAAATTGTTGGTTAAAATGCCATTACCTTTTAGTAAGGCATTCGAACTTTTATTCCCACATTTCAGCAATGGGATTTTATAGATTGTGAAGTTACATTTTTCAGTCTAGCCTACATCACAATCACCGACACCTGACGGACATTAAAATACTTTTTTTCCGGAGCAAGCGTAACTGATTGGATCGTAATGAATCAAGCTCGGCGAGGGCTTTCCCGGACGCTTTTATGCACCATGCAGCGTGAAAGGGCAGCGATGGTGTTTGGCGACGTGATACGAGAGCAAATGAAGCCAAAAAGCGAACAAAACCCAACAGATTCGGACTCGCAGGGGAGGGGCAATTATCTCGGTCCTAACGGAGAAGTGTTTGTCGACTGATTCGTTTTCTTTATTGTCTAATGGAAGATGGGACTCAATTAAGCTGCTCATCTCACGTTTCGAAATAGAGCCATTCGTTCTTTCTTGGTATTTTTTTTTCATAGTGCTTTTATGAGCCATCTAAATAAAAAATGCTTATATCACATCATCTCCTGTTGAGGGCGGCTAATACAGGGTTCTTTTCTAGCATGATAAGTTACACCTTTTAATTTAGGATGAAATTTCCAACTTTATTTAATAAAATGAAATGTAAACTAAGAACATCTGAATTTTAATGAGTTTAATAATTTTTCGGAAAAATTGTGATTACAATAATGTTTTTCGTATATTTATTTGCACAATTACTTGTGAAATAAATTCTATTTTGAGCACTATTAAGGAGAACATATTTTTTGTATAATTTTTTAATCACATTATATTAAGAAATAAATGTAAATCCTAAACTTAAAAGGATTGTTTCTTCTTTTAAGAATGATTTCACAACTTGTGTTTCATAAATATTAATTTTCATATTCCTAAACAATCTTTATTCTTTTCAAAGTTAGTATTACCCTCCATTTCGTAGGGTGGGAAGTATTTTAAAACTTCACATTTACCTAAAACTACATGTGCTTGCATTAACTTTTATTAAACCTATTTCACGAATTCAACTATTTAAGGCTCGCATTCTAAATTTGTCCTCTCTAATCGGATTCAAGTCTTTAGACGGACCAAAAGGAATAAGTATTATGATTTTTTTTAATTGAAGACTTTGTTATTATATTGATTAACTCCAGAGCTAGCACATTTGAATGCTCAAGTATAGAGCTAAAATAATGGAGGACAGATTGCCACAAGAGAGAAAGGTTCGGTCAAAAAATGATAAGAGTCAATTTTCGCGTTTTATCATAGCCAGATACGTGACTCTTTGCTGGCCACGAGTCAATCTTCTCAAAGTGCAGGAAGAGCTTCACGCTACGATTCTTTGTATTCCAGGTTATTCAAGCTGACTCGCCACTCCAGAGGGTTGAAGATCCTCATCCATACCTTCCAGGCGAGCGCGAAGGAGCTTTTCCTTCTCGTCTTCTTCCTCGTCCTGGGGATCGTCATCTTCGCCTCCCTCGTCTACTACGCTGAGCGGCTGCAGGCCAACCCCAGCAACGATTTTACCAGCATCCCGGAAGGGCTGTGGTGGGCCATCGTCACCATGACGACAGTGGGCTACGGGGACATGGTGCCCAGGACGTATGTGGGCATGCTGGTCGGTGCCCTCTGCGCCCTAGCAGGGGTGCTAACCATCGCTCTCCCCGTGCCCGTTATCGTGTCCAATTTCACCATGTTCTACTCTCACACGCAGGCCCGAGAGAAACTGCCTAAGCAGCGCAGAAGGGTGCTGCCGGTGGAGCAAGTGAGGGTGAGGCCCCTTAGGCCTCCCGGGGCGCAAAGTGGGGGTCTGCAGCACAGGAGGATGAATGCGATCAAGCACCACCATCCAGCGGCTCTTAAGGATTACAGCAACAAAACAGGTGGGTTGAAGCAGAATGAAATGAATGCACCAATGAGAGGAGTGCTTTAATATTATCGCATAATGCTCTGTTTTATTTATATGAATTGTTTTTATATTTTTGACGAATGAACTACAATCAATCAAATGGACCCTTTCTTTGCATATAGTCCGATCGTAAGTACATTTAATATGAATGGCATTGCTGACTTAACACTTTTGTGAAACTTACTATATCGTTTTGGATGAACGAATTATTCTTTTGAATGTCCATTTGAAATTATTTTTTTCTGGCTATTTGCTTATTGATAAATTTGTTACAAGATAGAATTATCAAATTTAAAAATGCCTTCGAATTACTTGTAACAATAACTTCATCACTGAGTAAAATTTTAACAAATTTATACCTATTCCTTGATAATTTGTTGTTTCATTTGGAGCAAAGAAAATAATACTCTACATACTTGTGTTTTAAAAAATTCATTTAATGCAAGAAATGAATGCTTTAATAGTCACATAATGTTAGGCATATCTACACTAAATACTTTTTACAGATTGTAAGACTGATGATATCAATAATAAGGATTGCCTGTGTACATTTTAAGAGTTTCTCTTTACAATCCTAGCTACTGTTTTCTGATCTCTATTTTCCAAATTTGTGAATTTTTATGTCAAGTGAATCGCAGCTAAATGTAAAAATAAGTTGAATCTTCGTGAAATGCAGACCAACTACATTCGGTTTTAAACTAATGGCCATGCTCTAAACGTTAAAACCTCGTCGAAGAGTCATTTGAAAACAGTAAGAATAGTCATACTCATTCCAAATGATTTGAATACCATAGTTAATATGTTCATTAACCTGTTATCTGATGCAGGTGATTTGGACCATTTTCTCATAAGATTCTTATTTGCTTTCTTTTAATTGCAGTAGAGAAGAAAATATCTAATTAGATAATGTGTAAGAATCGCAAGCAATTCCTTTGCTGATCAACGTGTTAAAACAAGGAGATATAATCTAAACACAGGCCTGTTTTATTCGCATCAAGCTCAAGATTGACTGAGAACTGTTGCTGTCACGCGGATATGTGACACAGCGATGAACGTGTTAAAGGCATCAAAAATTCGATTTCTTAAGGAAAGATCCCTCTCAACTCTGATCAGCCAACCTAACTTTATGGGAATGTTCCAGCAGAACATCCCCATAAGGCGAAAAATATATTGAACGAAAGATGAAGCTGGTTGATAGAAGGAGCTGGTCAGATTAAACTAGATCCTGCACCATTATTTTGAGTCTGCCAACTTCTAAAATTCTCTTTGTTGTGAAAAGTTTTCTTCTTCTTTCTCTCTTAAAAATTCTCTTTATTGAAGAAAATTTTTTCCAGCTTCTTTATTTTCTCTTTATTGTGAAAAACTGTGATTAAAAGTTATAGACATTGCGTTAAGTTATTATATTTATATAATATATATGTAGTTGATCAAAATAAAGTCTAATTTGATTGTCGATTTATTTTTTTCTATCCCAATGAAGTCTTTAACGACTTATAAATGTTTAAACGTAAAAATTTATTTAATTGCAAAAATGTCACATCTTTAGAAGATTTTTCTTCTTTCTTCAGCATCATAAAAATATTACTTTTCGTTTTTGATATATTGTTGCCTTGAATTTCGTTATTTTCCTTAAAAATACCTACTTTTGATTAGATAAGTAATAAGTTATTAAATTTTTGTTAAATATCGCAAAATGTTTAATTCCCCACTCATGAAGTTCCTGAAATAAGCAGTTTATTTATTACAATGATATTCAAATAAATCCTTATTTCTAAAAGCGCATATTTTAAACTAAAAAAGAAAAGCGTCTTGAAATTTCCATCATTAGCATGCTCGAAAACTCATTCAAAATTCAAGTTAGCTAATCAGCAATATCTTTTCAAAATTAAATTTTATAACAAAGTGGGTGCCTCTTTGGAAGAAGGTGAAGGTGATTCTCTTTTCCTGAACAGTCGCTTTCAGATGTTCGTCAATCGACTCCTTTCATCGGCCTCTCGCCGCACCTCTTCATCGAGTGCGAAGAGAGAGGGCGGAGGAGATCGCAGATAGATTACCGATGGAATGAAGTGACTATTGAGTCAATTGCAGTGGATAATCGTTCATCATGTTAATTTATTTTTAAAAGAAATTTTCACAAGCACGAAGTTGTAAATCCTGCTAAATATAAGAAATGGCACAGAAAATATAAAATATGTAAATATTTTCAGGATTGTTGTATTTTTTTCCAATAAAATAAAATATTTCACTAACTAAAACTTTTTTTATTTATTTCTGAATTAAACCGAGAAAAGAAAATAATGATATGAAAAAATATTATAACTATGTTAACATAATTACAAAAGGATTCAAAAAGTTGATAAGGAATCAATTCTAATGACATCACAGCAGCATGAAAAACTTAATTATGCTTCTTAGTTAACATCCAACACTCAGTGAGTATAGCAGAGCAATTTTGAACTATGACGCACTTTCTTGTTAACTTTCTAATACAAAACACGTATATATATATATATATATATA
>JAOUZG010031957.1:828617-868979 GCA_026289955.1 Argiope argentata | reverse complement strand
GGAGAGAGAGAGAGAGGATGTTATAGATATATTTTTCAAATTCTTCAAAAGTTTAATCAATCAAGGAAATAAAATGGATGAGTGAATTTAACTTTTAACTAAATATTTCTTTTCACTCTCCAAATGAATTAATGTAGCCTTTATGATTAATGCCAAAAACTAGATGATATTTGCGTATTGAAACATTTTTTAATTATTGAAAAAATTGTTATTTACCGTAAAATAGCATAAGTTAGACAAAATGGGAAATTTTTTTATCGTAGGTTTAGTTTTAATCATATTTAAGATGCAAAAAATTATAATTATATAATTTCGGGTAAAGTGAGAAAATTTTAATTTCTGACTAATTATATAATTAGAAAATTTTAAATGAGAAATTTCTGGTACAATTTGTATTCATTTTTCTTTAAAAATTACACAATTATCACAAATTATGGGGCATATCGGAAATACAGTACGTCAACATGTTAAGCTCAGTTTCCTGAAAATTCCTTATTCAAAGTAATTTTTTCTTAGATCAATTAGTCAGTAGAATGGACAGTTTTAATTTTTTTCCGAAATCTTTCTTTTCCTGTTTTCCGTATACAAAGAAACGTTTTTTTTAAAGGAAAAAAAGAACTCGCTGATTCTGTGATACTAGAGCCAACAGCACCGTGACCAGCATTTCCTTCGTCAAAAAACCCGGATGTGAGAAAAGGGACTGTTGCCATGTAAAATTGGGTTTTTATACTTCTTTACTGCACCCGGTAGATATGGCTGTAAACATCATTTTTCATTCTGAGGTTAAACCTTCCAAGCCAGTATTTCGTAAATTGTTTTCCCCTTAGAAGTAGTGTCATTTTTTTTTTCGTTTCCATGGCGCTCACATTCCACATTGGAATTCCAACAAACTATTAGGGTAGTGCAACAAGAAGAGTTACTCATGGTAGTATACATTAATTATTTCCGTTAATTGGATAAAATTTAATTTGTCTTATATGAACATTCTCGAATACGGCTCACGCGAAAAAGTTAAGGAAACATCAAATTTAGATGCGAAATTTTTATGAATCTCTACATTCTAGATTTCTTTGGATAGTAGATAGGTTTTGAAATAACTTAGATCCATCAAAAACGTAAGTTAAAATGACATTTAAGAAAAGTATAAATGTAAATAAACATGATTTAAGCTTTGATTGTCGATGTTTTCTCCAAACGAATTAAAACGCAATGTGCATCAAGTTTATCCAACGAAATTAAAAATTCCCTCCAGCATTTTTTTAAATCTTAGTATAAAAGCCGAAAAGCGTTGCGTTTTCTAATCAGATCAATGCAACCAGTGTCACTATGTCACAGGTTCAGCAATATTGATCGGAAATATAATTCTTGAACCGCCGAAACAATAACAAATTATGGGAATCCCTTGATATTAACTCGGTGCTCGTCGGTGAATGGGGATTTCTGTGAGGGAAGAAATTCATCTATTTGAATCTCTTAAACAAATTTGTATGTTATGGGGAGATCTGATGTAATCATACAGCCATGTGATTCATAGCTTAATTGACAGCGGTGACAGTCTTTGATAGCTTTTCGCACATTCAATAACGTTTTTTTAATACGAGTCGCACGTTATTTTCCCCTCTTTAGCCACAAATTCATTGTGTGAACCTGGGGCTGCATTGGCCCGATGGCAAGATCTCGGTTTCTGAAGTTGAGGGCTTCAGTTTCGAGAGACAATTTCACCGAAGAGCCGTCGTGTAAGCGTCGTCCACCCGCTGGTGTGGTGTGGAAGTTTGAAGAAGAGAGTGCCAGCTCAGGTTGTCATCTGACAGTGGTTGAAAACTACAAAGCCCGTCTGAAAAGGGGACGTTAATACAACTAAACTAATTCATCGATCAAAATGTATTCACAGTTGAAGGACCTTTACTTTTCCGATTGACTGACTTTCTTTCTCTCTCCTTCTTCCATGAAGAGGTCTTGTGCAGCTATTTCATGAGAGAATGTTTCATTTCGAAAGTGGAGTAGTGTCATTCCATGATGATGCATCTCCAATGATTATGCAGTGAAATAGTTTGTATCTTTATGAGTATTGAATTGTTAGAGAACATTGAAGCCCGATCGCAAATGTAGCCTCTTTCAACCTTAAATTATAGCAATTATCATGCACGCAGCTTTGAGATTGCAGCTGTTCGTAACGATGGGATGCATACACTTCTTTATGAAATGCCCAGAATTCTCAAACTTCCCTCATATCATGCTCGATAATGCAAACTCTAAATAATAAATAAATCTCTTTCAGGTCGCGCACGACAATTATCATTAATGATATCCGGGCGGACTTTTTTAATTTCCCCCTTATACGATATTTCATGCTTGTAATGAATACTAATAGTTCCACAATTAATTTATGTTCAATGCAAGCGATAAATCCGTGAAAAAAACTTCATAACTATTAACTTATAAAGCGTGGAGTCCTTCTTACTTCCAAATTGTTATACGGTTGCAGTTGCCGCATCCTTACGAATCGTTCTTCGAAGACTAGCTCCAGAAAAACACAATACTTATATTCCCTTTCCTTTATTTCTATTCAGAAATCCTCTGAAATTACTGCTATCTATTTATAATGCGGAAACAACTGCATCCGAACGTACTTACTTTTTAATCGATCCTCACAGACCCATTCCCTTTTTCTGTAACAACAGCTTTCGATTAGAAGAATGAAATTTTGTCTTGAGACCTAAAAATTATTTAATTCCCTCGAAATTTGGGAGAAATCGGACAATGATTTTTTTATTTGTCCTTGCATTTGTGCACATGACAATAGAACCAGCAGGACCTGCCGCATGCTCTCGTGGAGGTGCTGTCACAGAGGACTCATTCAAAGGTATTGGCTTACAGCAGTTACTTAATTTGACGTGAAATTTGGTGTGAATTGGGCAATGTTACTTCATCTGTTGCGTAATCCTTGGCAAGAATTTGGAGATAAATCCTTGGAAATCGGTTAAAAGTGCCTGGAATTTCCGTTTTATACTTTTTTCAAAATGCAGATCGACAGATTCAATGCCAAAAATGTGTTTTCCAAACTCAAGAAGGTTTATTAGAATGTCGAGTTCATTTTTTTGATAAATACATTAGTTTCTTTATACATGGTTTACAAGATAATAGAAACATAAAAATAGGAATAAATGAAATGTGTCATGCGGTCTACCCATCCTTATGGCAGATCTTAAGGTTTGGGGTCCATCCTTTTCTCTAAAAGAGATCTGAAAGGCATGTTGAATTCTTTGTTCTGTTCTGCTTAACAAAACCGAAATAAGTTGCATAGAAAAAAAGACAAAAGGGCAAGTGGAAAAAACATTTCCTTATTCAGTTTTTATGATTAAAACTTAATAAAAAATCTATTTGAAATTTCAAAAAAACATACATTAGTCTACAATCACTGAGCTTGCAGTATTGGAAAAGATAAACACTCTATTATTATCCTCGGCTTAAAGAGGTAGCTTAATACGTCTCACTTTAATTCAATTAGGATGTTTAAATAAAAATAAGTCTCCAAGAAAATTCACCTGTATTCTGTAAAAAAACTATGGTAATAAAAATAACATAATTCCAAGATATATTTTATAATGCCTTATCTCTCGATTAGAGCTTTAAGGTACACAAAAACACTTGCAATTCTTCCGCCAATGACATGGTCTTTGCGAGAGACCAAATTCGGTTATTGCTGGCACGGAATGGGCGAGATGAGGCATTCAACATCGGTGCTCCCGCCATTGCCGAATAGTTTAAAGGATTAACCAACGACAGCGTTTGAACTGCGATATATAATTGCAAAAGTATCAACAGACCATTCAAATATCTCTTGGAATTATTACTCAATCATTCAGAAATGTATCTGAAATATTAATCACATTCTAATTGAACAATATTGGCTTGTTTCTTTAGAAGATAAAATGTTTCAAAATTTCTAAAAAATTGCCATACAATGCTCAATGATGTTTTCAAGTAACCGATGATGTTTGCGCTTTACTCACGTCAGTGGAATTGTATAAATGCTGGAATTAATTCCCATGCAAAAATTATTTTCAACAGGTTAGAATACGAGTGTTATACTTCAGGCTAAAAGAATGTATTTAAAACTCACTTTAGTTCTTTGTTGTTGTTTTTGTTCGCTTGGATTTTTCTGGCTCAAGAACCTTGTTTTTACCTCTGATGCGCCAAACCAGACTTTTGTCTGTGGAAGCCAAAGTACCTTTTATAGAAACATAAGGACAAGCTAAACATTAAGGACAATCACTAGATGGATATAAATCTGTTGTAAACACTTTATGTGATTTTTTATAGAGATTTAAATTCAGATCCCCATTGGATTTAATTTCTAAAGCCCCAAATTTTTTTCCTTTCTTTTCCATTTCCTTAGACCTTATATGGTCACAATTAAAAATTCAGCGTCAATTCCCTGTTTCTTCTTGGCCAGTTCGATTTGAAAGGAGCTCAAGTTTGATAGACCGTGGTTCAACCTAAATGCCTTATCCCCGTTTGACAATCTTGTTGATGTTCTGATGTCCACCTGAACGATTAGATGCAATTGGTGTTTTATGGTAATGTTTACTTTTGACTTGCAGCTAAGGACATTTTCTCACACTTTTTTTTACTTGTTTAATAAAATATGATCTTAAATGTTTCAGTTTTCTTCCAGCTCTTACGAATTATTCTTGGTTTTATTGCCATATTATATAAGCCATCGTCTCTGGAATTACAATACATGAAACACAACCATAAAATGTATGGTCTAATATGCTAATGATTTTTCATAGCATTACATATTTGTATTCATAGTAAGACAATGACACGTTTCTTCCCTCCTTTTTTTTCAGGTTCCAATACGAATGGTATGAACCAGCTTCCCGGAATCTCTCGTCTCGGTGGTAGTTCGAACCCTGGTGCTTTCGGCGTGGCTGGCGCGGTCATGTCCGGCCTCCCGTCGCTCGCCTCAGCCGCCAACCCTAGCCTGTGCCTGCCTGGTGCCTCTCCAACCAACCTGTCCAGGGCCTCCTCTTCGGAGGCGGCGCCTCAGTCCAGCTGCGATGAGCCCCTTCCCCGGGTTCGATTCTCGTCTGCAGCCGATCTTCTCCAGCCGCCCTCCTGCTCTTCCAAGCCGCCCAGCCGACGATCCTCCGCCCTCTCACCCGCCATCCACGTTACCACCCCCGTGGATGGAGTGCTTACCTCCCTCTAGACGTGCGTATTCAATGCCACGTCACCATAGAAATGAGTTTCGAGTTCCCCTGATTATTTGTAGCCGAGGGGAGAAGCGACTCTTATATTCGACTGGTCAATGAGCTTGTTAGCATCAAATTGTAGTTCTGGCTTATTTTTGCTCGCTCTGTGGCTTATTTTGTATCTGCTCGAAACTAAGGAAAAACGATACACAGAGAATTTCCTTCGACTGTTCTGTTTAAGCAACACAACATGCACTAAATAAGTTGCAGTTAACTTTGTTAATTTCATAGAATCGGCATTCAAAAATATGATAAAGCATTCCATTAAATCGGTAAAATTTGAAACTCTTAGTCATACGTAAAGCTTGTTAACCGTCTTTTTTATTTTCAGTTTAGTAATAGCTGTTCATAGATTCAGAAATGATCTGTATAGCAAAAATATTTTCCTACTTTTCTTCTGAAAGAAAATTAAAAAAATTAGCCAAAAATTTCTTTTATTCAACGTAAAATTATAAAAAATGTTTAGCTTAAGTTTCTTAAATGAGCAGCTTCCATTTCGTTCTAATGCACTCCATTTCGAGTGAATGCTGGAGCGACGATTATAAAATATGGTTATTTGCTCTCTCCTTTCTCCGGTTAACAAATGTTTTTATCCATTAAAGGGAAACAATAGAATACACAGCAAATGAAAGCGATTTAGGAGAAGGAGAAAATTTTCCTCAAGCAAGGAAAAGAACAATTGGAGAAGTGCCAACGTTTGAATATCCTGGCAATGATGGATACATTTGCTCTTACTCACGAATCACATCGATTACTTGTCTCACGGGCCCACCCGAACTCTATCTGACCACTAAGTGTGAAGTTCCGACATACGAATGAGAACCGAATTCCGATGATACGGTGTGATTAAAAATGACTTTTGTCTTTAATATTCCATAATAATCAAAATTTCAATAAAGAAAACCCAGAGTACTTACGAAATAAGAATGAAAGAATTTTTGAAATAATTACATAGTTGTTCTGCAGCTTTGCACCTTAAAAGGAAAAAAGTAGTAGTACAACTTTCAGGTTTAGTTAGAAATGCATTTGGTTTCACATTGCAATCACTTTTTAAAGGCACACAGATTCTAATCTGGATATTTTTTAAAGGCATTTATTTTTTAAAAAAATTCTGCATAATATTGTATTTAGAATTGATCTATGCCATAAGGCTATTAAATATTACTAATAACATTTTGAACATTTAATAAAATTTTCAGTATTTGATATTTGAAAATCTAAAACAATTGTAAGTTTTTTTGTTTTTTTTGTGACTTTTTTTCTTCCTTTCACCATTTGGTACAGAGATGAGTGGATTCAAACTCTTATGGAAATGAGAAAAAAATACTTTGAAGTAATATTATTTTTATTTTTAATAAACCTGATGGAATTACTGGTTTTAGTTGGCAGATATACATTTTAACACATATTTCAATTGGTTAATGGCCTTCTTCCAAATAATTAAAGAGCATTCCTGTCAAATTTATGCATTTTCATGTCAGAATTTTTGGTCTTAATTTATCAACGGAATCGTTATGTTATAAGAACTTATTTTGTTAGGCTAAATTTCTATAACTATTTCTGATTATTTGAAAATATGAAATTCTTTTTATTTGAAATAACGTAAAGCAGAAATAATAAAACAAAATTATTGAAACGTATTATTATTTTATATATTTTAGTGGCTTGCCGCGATGGAAAATGGCAAATAGATTAATACGATTTTTAAATGCTTTATTCTAAAATAAATTTAAATGTGGAACAATATCGATCTTCGGCTTTTAAAGTTTATATAACAGCAAAAATAAGGCCATAATTAATAAAAATATTCTGTCTTGTTCTAATCCAATTCAATGAAAAATTATATTGATTGCGTATCATTTAACTAATCATGCAATTTTGATTGAATGAATAAAAGTTTTTGGCTTACAGTAAAAAGCAATGTATAATAAATGTGCAAACATTTCTTAACTATATATAAATAATAATACAGAATATGTTTCATAATATATATAGTAAGCTGAAATTTTGAAAATGCGAAATGAAATATTTTAAATTTTAATCATTTAAAAGTGCACAAAAGTGTTTTTTGCTATATATTTTAAACATGCTACTCAAGGAAAATAGATTTTCTTATCAAAATAATTAATCTTTTTGATAATAAAAGCAACATATTTTAAAATGAAGGAAAATTGAGAGGCTAAATTGTCAGAACTGATGTTAAAATATTAATTGCAACCGCGCTTCAAATTTTTCACTGAGATTCTATAAAACTGCATTGTTATTGTTGTTTTCCATCGATCTATAGCACAATGTTTTTCCGCAGTTAAATATTTGCTTTTAAAACGTTTGCCTTTTTTTAGAGATTAGAATAAAACTGATTCGTTCTTTCCTTTAATTTCTTAGAGTATGAAGGCAGTAAGTGCGATATTATATATATTTGAAATTTTGTAATTGTGCAAAATATTTTCCTCTCTAGTCATTTTTTTTGTTTTCTTTATAAAATAGAATTTACAACACCTAACGCAGCAGAAATATTCGTTTGAACAGATGCCCACAACTTAACTCATGCCACTTGAACATCTACATTAACAATTTCAAAGGTGTAATGTCCGCGGAATAACCAAGCAAGCAGTACGGATCACCTGCTTTTAGACGGAAAGAAACAAGCGGTAGTTGTTTGGATTACTTGCTTACGTTGACTCTGATCATGGAGAGAGGGCGCTGACACTATGGTGAGAGAGAGATCTCATTCGTTGACCGATGCTGACAACGAAGCAGGCCAACCCAGAGGAACTTTAGAGCTTTTGTCTCAGAAACATGCCATCATATCAGACTCGTGAATTTTTCGACGGGACCAGAATATTCTATTTCGACATTTTGCCCGCTTCTAGCTCTCCAGAACCAAGCGCAAATGAATTAATTCTCCGCCGATGATGTTGCCTTTACGTTCATTGTAAGAATGGTTTTGTATGAAATGATAATAAAATTATAAATCTCAGTACTATCTATATTTATGTGCGTAGTTTCCTATTTAATTAAGGTGTCCTGACTGTAGAAAACAATTCTGAACACATGTTTCTGAACGCGCCGTGCCCACCCTCCAGTCAAATTTCCAGAAACTCGCAGGAACCCGCCACCGCTTCACATAACACCTCCCCAGCCTGGACCTGCGATTTTACACCAGAATTGCATAAAGAGTATGAACCACCGGTCCATTCTCTGAAAAAGCTATCACATTTTACACCTTATTGAAATAGCACCGCCACTACACGTAACACTTCCCCATTCGACCCTCCTTATTTCGGCTACCCTGCCAGACATGGGATTTTTTTTATTATTATTGTTATAAGAATTACGTAACGTTAATGAATCGTCTGAAAAGTAAGCTAATCATCAAGTTTTACGCTTGTCTAATTAAACAACAATTTCAACTTAACTGCTCATCTTGGAGCTCTAAAGTGCTCTATAACTTTAAATAAGTGAATTAAGGATATTGAAGCTCTTTATTCCATAAGTAAACCAATACAAACAATTAGTATTTTCAATTTCAGAGATTTTCATTTGTTATAATAAAAATTATTACTTAAAAAAATATGGTGCAGTCTTGTTTTTTTTATAATGCAACTCAGAACCAATTTGGCATTTGCTGACTATAATATTGCATCTTGGAAAGCGATGAAATGCAAATCAAAATTTTTTAGTCCTCTTATTTAGTCCACAAGACTTTTTATCATTTTTTATATTGTACAATATACGAGTACAATAAACAATATTGTACAATAAACGAGAATTTTAAATGGTGTAAACTGCGCCAGTATCGAGTGCGTCTTCAGTTATCGTCGTAATTCAGCAGCTTGATAATCAATGAATTAAATTCAGTTGTAACTAAAATATGCAAATGAATTTAACTATTTTCTTTCAGTTGCAATTGAAATTCGATAGAAAAATCCTGGGTAAAAACTGCTTCTCCTCATTTCTATTCACTCTAAACTTAGCTAAATTCAATTATTCAAACCTTTCAGATATATCTATAGATATCTTTCTTCCCAAATCAAAAATTGAAGGAAATAAATTCACAAATGGAAAAATAGAGAGTTCTACAAATTTAATTTTATGCCAGTGCCTGTAATGAATTTCTTTCCCTTATAATATATTGCGCAACGTTTCTGAATTCAAATCTTCTTTTATTGTATTTGATTTCGAAAAAACAGATGCCTCTCTTGCTAAAGGAACTTTCTAGGCGGCTTATTCATTAAATACTGAGGGGTTTTGCCCCTGCCTCCTTAATGTAAAGAGTGATAATAAATGCCAGTTCACGTGAAAAACATTAAATTAATTTCTTCAAAGCAAGCTCTTTTAGAATGAAGAGCATTAAATGAAACTAAATATCACTGGAAGGAAAAGTAGAAATGATTTAGAGAACATCTGCTTCTTTCTGAAAAGGAGAGTTATTTTCGTTTCATTTTTAAGAAAGAAGAAAAGATTCTATTCATTAAAACATATAGATACGGTTGAAGGAAAATTGGTTTTTAATTTAATGTAATTATGGCGAGAAAGGTAATAATTTTTGTAAAACTTTTAACACTCTTTTATTTAATTAATGTTTCAATGTTCATCTTTTAAAGATGCAGTTTTCCGATCGATTTATCTTTCATTTCTGATGTTCTACAATTCCATTTATTTTGTACAGACATGTGTTCCCTACAATAGTTCAATAATTTAACATTTTCAGAAGTTGATTTCTTAGTTTATCAATCAAATATAATTAACTATTACACGCTCTTAAGGAGTGCGTTTAATAGTGATTTTGAGAGAAAATTAATAACATCATTTCAGATAAATTGTAAAATAATTATAATATATTATTAAATATTTAAAATAAAAAACTATTAATGAAAATGACAATTTTCCCCAAAGCCTGTTATCATTAATGAGCTCTCTCTCTCTCTCTCTCTTTTTACAAATTATTAGGTATAAAAAATGCATGAACCACTGTAAAAATAAAATAAGGAAATTAAAATATAACCCATAACATGACTTAGAAAATACAACAAATTTAATTAAAAACTAAAATATATTACAGTTATAATTATTATTTCATATTTTTAAAGCAATTCAATTAGCCCCTTGCGCTTTTATTTTCTACTGTCTTTTTAGATTTCTTAACTTTTGTCATGTTTTAGTCATTAAAAATTTCTTTAAAATCAATTTTCATGAATAATTATTATTTCACTAGTCGTCAGCCCAAATAGCAATGAAATGAATTTGAATTACAAGATAAACTTGCGTATGAATAAGGATGCATGAGAAATAGCATATGTTTAAAAAAGCTGTACGGATAGACTCATGGAGAAATTAAGTTTTTGTAAAATATGAAAATGTTTACCAAAAGTAGAAAAAGAAACTTTTTTTAAAAAAATGTTTGAATTAGAAAATCAATAACGTAGATACTGATGCAAAATGTAGGATACAATGAAATTTTCTTCTGAACCACGAAAAGTGATATTACAAAAGTAAAATGATGAAAAATGTTTTACATGGTAAAAATCGGTTGAATCTACTAATATTGTTTCCTAAAAAGTGACATACAACGGCATAATAAGTGAAAAACAATCAAAATCCTCTAATAAGCTTGTCATGTCAGCGAATGTTGTGAATGAGATGGACGACCGTTAGTTACAAGATATTAACTTTTGGTGTAAATGTCTCATATTTAATGTATACATCGTGTCATTCTTGACGATTAATAGCCGGCATGTCTTTAATAGTATCCAAAAATTGTGCTTTAGACACGTTTTTCTCAGCCCACTAAAACAAATATCTGACACAAAATTGCGCCTGAAGTCACAGAATCTCATCTTTGGAATGATCGCGTCCGCACATTTCTGAGAGTAAAGACCCGCGGTCCGTGAGCCGGTGGTTGGATTTGACTCAAAATGAGAGAGTTGTTTGCTCTGCAGATGTTAAATGTGTGCATCGAATCTTATTTATCTAGTTCTCTTCGTTTCGTAGTTAACTTATTTCAGAATAGACAGACACACGAACTTTATTTCTCAAAATATGATAGAAATCTGCAGATTTGGTGCACAGACAATACACCAAATTTCAAACGTCTGGCTCAAAACGATTTTATCTGTGTCACCGATGGACACGACCCGAAGACGTGTTTTTCGAATTCAAGGAGGTGGATATTTTTCGAAATCTGCAGTTCTAATTGTTTTGTTGGCTATCATACTTTCTCTGTTCTAAGTATTTCAGAGAGTAAGAAGTGTTGAATTTTCGACAACCATTCCGGTTCATACAAAGAGCAGGGATTCCAGTCTAATACACTGATAATTATGAAAAAGTTCACTCACAAATAAAATTACCTATATGGACAATACCTGCATAGCGTGTCTTTATTTTATTCCTTTTTTAAACATTGTTAGCATGATTGTTGATTTGGAAGTAGATGATATAATGAAACATTTTCAATTGAAGGCACGTTTCAGCTTTAGATCTTTGCTGTTGCTTTCAGCAACATGGAACTTCGCATTCAAAATGTAAGTGGATTCATTCCTTAATAGACACTCTTTCTGTAGTCTTCAAACCACTTCATTGATCTACAATTAGATTAAAACCTGTCTGCTTCGGTTGTCACTTGTAATAGGATCGTTTTAAGAAATAGGCGATTATGTTTTATCTGAATTATTAGTTTGGGTGCATGAAAGCTTTAATGGCATAGAATCGATAAGTATAAAGTTTCTTATTTAAAAATATGTTCTCAACCTTAGACGTCGCTCTCTCAGGAAATCCTCTCTGTTATATGAAATTATATTGTCATTGGGAGTACACAACTGTATAAAATTTGAAAGCCATCAAGAAGTGTGGAATTCATTACATTTCATCTTCATAAACTTAAAACAAATCACGTTATATATAACAAAGTGAAATAAATTTTTGAAGATATAGTTCAACAGCTTGATGACTGTGGCGATATATATTAAAATTTGCTTAACAAACTATTTAACGCTTGAAAGAAAAATATTTTTTCGGATAATCTTTTATTCACTTTTCTATAATTTGCAACGGCGGCTCTTTTTCTTAAATTTGACCAATCTATTAATATTACAATCTAGCAAAAATTTAAGATAATTAAGTTTATAACCTCAAATATTTTTCATTTCTTTGATAATCCTTTTCGTTTTGTTTGTTTTGTAAACAGAACGACATCAAATTTAAAATTTTTAAATGTGAAAAGGTACTTCTTTTAAATCAAAGAATTACCTTCATTTGCTATCAATAATTAAATGAATCAATATTAAGTCAGTCAAGTTGATTTTAATTATAATTGACTTAGATGATTAATTTGATAAAATAGTCTACTTTTCAACATGAAAAAATAAGTTGTTATAAAATTAAACACTACAAAAACTTAAGAACTAATTTAAAAATGTGTCGATAAATTAATTAGCAAGTATGAGGTCAAAGCGCTAATTATTCTAAAAATGTTTTTAAAAATTATGATGAATAGAAAAGTTAGCCGTAACGAATTAACTTTTTCTAAAGAAGTGTCTTTAATAATAATATTTAATTTGAAAAGATTTAATTTTTAGTTCCTTCATCAGAAAGTTTCAACTTAATTAAATGGCAACAGGTTAGAAGCGAGAACAGCTTGTGCAATATAATTGTCTAAAAAAATTTTACATAGACGGATTTTATAAATCATTGTTTTAATTTTCTTTTTCATATAAAAATATTTTAATAAATTAAGATTTTAAAAGTAGTATTAAATAAATACAGAAACATTTACATTAACATGGAAGTGTATTTGCTAGCGATATTTTTAATTCAGGACATAATTTAGTTTTTTTATAGTGTGGGGACTTGTTTGTGGGCGTTTGAATCAATGAGATGGCCAGTAGATTTTAAACTTATGTATTCTGACAATGAGGTTACAGATGATTAACGGACATATACATGATGATAAACAGCACAGGAGTGACATAAAACATTAAAAGTAAATTAGCTTCGTCTTTCGTCTTTTGATCAACAGACATCTTCTGTCGACACCATCTTCTCCGGTAGCATCGTCTCCACTAACTGCTACAGTCCTTTCGCCGCTAGAGGCGCTGGTTTTGGCGCGCTATCATGGCGGCACCACATTCTCGGCCGTCCTGCTCGCGGTTGGTCCTCCAGACGACACTGAAATTTAAAAAACACACACAAAGAAACAGAAAAATCGAAAATTGACAAAATTCTGAAAAACAAATGTTTAGGAATTTAGAGTCATCATTCTGCTGGACTACGATGACGAGTTAATGTTCAGCAACACCAGGATTTCAGATATTCAGAACAAGTTGTAGTGTAGATGGGTCCTTCATGACTTCCTTCTTTGGTGACGTCATAGGCGTTTCCGCCTTTACTTTAGAGATCCGGTAGGGTTCCAGATATTTCGGTTTTAGCTTCAAGCCTGGTCCAAACTGTGTTCGCTTGATGGCGACAAGATCTCCAGTTCTATAAGATTGTTTCGACTCTTTTCTTCTTAAGTTGTACGTCTTCCGGTTTTCGTCCTGGATCTTGAAGATTTGTTGCTTGGCGTGTTTTCCCAACTCCTCTCTTTGAGCTTCAAAATGGGCTTGAAATTCGGCTTGACCATTTCTTTAACCTTGTCAAGTCCTCCAACATTCATCTGAGTACCAAAAAGTAATTCAAAAGGCTTAGTATCAATGTTTCGTTGATAGGTGGAATTTATAGTCTGTTGCAGTTCGTTAGTGAAAACTTATACCACTTTGCAGGATCTTCTAGTGATAACTTGGAGAGAACAGAAATGATCGTCTGGTTTATGCGTTCTACTTGCCCATTTGCTCTCGGCAAACCCTAGTAGTCACTAAATGATGTTTTATCTTCTCTTTATATTTGATTCCAGTGTGACCCTTCTCATGCGCATTCCTTATGATTTCTGTCTGCATGCTATCGGGTACAACTACCAATTGTCTACTCTCAATAATTTGTATTGGATTTCATTTCTATCACAATAATCTTCATAGTTAGAGACTCTTAACAATTCTTTAATTGCTTTTATTGTATAATCATTGTCTTGCGCTGTCTTCAACCTTGGTAAGATGTTATCAACTGAGATACAACATACGTTTATGGGAGATCTACTTAAAGCATCAACATGAGCCATACGGGTACCTGAACGATGTTCAATAGTGTAATCAAATTCCTGTTGGAGCAAGGCCCGACGAGCTACACGAGTTGACAAATCTTTCCTCTGCATTGTTTTTTCTAGAGCGGAACAGTCAGTAATGATTTTAAATGGAATTCCTAATAAATATACACGAAATTTTTTAATGGCTGTTATGACGGCAAGTGCTTCCAGTTCATAACTGCAGTATTTTTTCTCAGCATCTGTAGTTTTCTTACTCATGTAATAGGTAGGGTGAAAATATTAATCGTTAGGAGATTTTTGTATTAGGATAGCACCATAACCTTCTAAACTGGCATCAGTATGCAGTTCTGTTTCATAATTGGGGTTGTATATTTTTAATACAGGTTTTGCAGCTAACAATGATTTAAGTTGATTAAAAGAGTTCACTTCCTTTTCGCCGAATTTAAATTTACAGTCCTTTTTCAATAGATCACTTAATGGTCTAGCAATAACAGAATAATTTGGAATGAATTTTCGAAAGTAACCTGTAAGTCCTAGAAAACTTTGAACTTGCTTTAAATTGGTTGGCTCTGGAAAATTAAGTACAGCTTTTGTTTTTAGGGTAGAAGGGAAAATTTTACCTTCTTCAACGACATGGCCTAAAAATTCAATTCGCTTCTTCAAGAAATGTGATTTCTTAAAGTTAATCTCTAATCCACATTCACTGTCAATACTTGGAACTCGTTTGAAGCGTTCGATACCTTCTTCGTATGAGGAAGACAAAATTATGATGTCATCCATATAGGGCAGAATAATACCATCATTGATCAAAGGTCGAAAAATAGTGTTAATGTATCTCTGAAACACAGCTGGGGAATTGCAAAGTCCAAAGGGAACCTTAAGAAATTGATATTGACCTTCACTTGTGACGAATGATGTAAATTTTCTACTACCTTTATTAACCTCAACATGAAAGAAAGCTTTTTTGAGATCGATAGTACTAAATACGCGTGATCCTTGCAATCTGTCTAAAATATCTCCGATTAAAGGAAGGGGAAATCTGTCCTTCACAATTTCTTTGTTTAATCTTCTATAGTCTATACAAATCCGGGGAGTTCCATCCTTTTTTCTAACAATTACGACTGGGCTACTGTACTCTGAAGAACTAGGTTCAACAATTCCGTTTTCTAACCATTCATCTACCTGAGCACGAACAATTTCTTTTTCTGAAAACGGTAATCTACGAGGCTGATGAAATATAGATTAATTACTTTTTACCAAAATATTTAGTTCAACACTTGTCGTTTTAGTTTTATGCGATTTATAATTTGAAACTAATTGTACTACTTTATCTTTAATAATGTTGGGAACGTCAGGTTCAATATTCAATTCAAATTCGTTAGAGTTTACATCAATTGATAGGACGGATAATGTATCACTTAATTCTATACACTGAAATTTATTTTTAATCGTAATTCCGTCTTCATTTATTAGTGTTTCACCTTGCATTAGCACATTAAGTCCAACAATAACAACGTAAGACATAACATCATTTTCAACAACACATACATCAGCATTACACTTCAAATCATCAATTTGAATATTTCCTTTAAAATAACCTAATGTATTTACTTTGCATTTACCAAATCCACTTAAAGTAGAGTTAAATGGAGACAATGTTTTTATTTTTAATTTATCAAACACTGATTTACGAAGCAATGTCGCTTGGCTTCCTGTATCGATAAGTGGGTTAATATTCACATTATTAATCGTTACCTTATTGTTAAGTTTTGGTTTGAAGTTAACTTTTAAATTTTCAACTTCTAATTTCGGATTTGCTTTTGGACATTCAGCAGCTTTATGACCAAATTCTCCGCACCGAAAACATTTAAAACCCTTGTCCTTATGAACACAAAATCTTGATAAATGTGCTGGATCCCCACAGTTATAACATACTTTATTCTTACGATTTTCAAAATCATTATACTTTATTCCTTCAGAACCACCATTAAATTTTACTTTGTTTTCGTTTCTACTATGAAATCGCTCATTATACTCATGCTTTGGTTTTATAAAATCCGAAGAAGTAAATCTATAATTAGAATCATATTTTGCTTTTGTTTTATCGAAAACAATAGTACTTTTACTTTTAACAGAAACACTCTTTATTATTTCATAGACCTTAAGCTTTTCTTTTAATTCCGATAAACTTTTACAACCATATAAAACAGTTTTGTTTTCATGCCTATCATTAATACCTTTAACTACATTATGCATTAAAGCAGAATCTTCAATTTTACCCGAACTGCTAATTTCTTTCATTTTCAAAAAGTATCCTAGAGCAGATTCAGAATCCCTAATTTTCCTTTTACTTAACATCTCCTGCAAATAAGCTGAATTTATCTCAAAAGAAAATTCATCAAGCAAGGCTTGTTTTAGTTTTAGCCGCGAATTTAAACCTGGTTCTGTACGAACAAACAATTCCGCCGTTCCTCCGAGAACGCTTAGCCAAAACAAATTTTTGTAACTCCGACAAACCAAACAATTCAGAAATATCTTCAAAATTATTTACCCACACAGTAACATTTTCATGTGGTTCTGCTCTAAATTCGTTTATTGTATTCTCAATGTCAGCATAATTTATACCCGAGTTAAAAAATAACAGGATTTCTATTAATGTTACTACCACTTCTACTAGAATTACTAACACATTCAACATCATAACTCTTTTTTATATTACTTGGAGCAGATGTATAATTTCTTATATGAGCACATTGCATGGAAGGATCGTTTGTTTTTTCATTTCCTGTTCCGAGCTGAATATTATTTTTATTCAGTGAATTCGCATCCGTCAAATTTTGATCGCTGACTCATCAGACGAAGCTTCGTTAGAATATTGCTTTGCAAGAGCATCAAGGTCACAGAGTAGAGAAAGAATTCTTTTTGAAATCTCTTCTTTCGAACCATCAAATGAAATATTGAGCAAATTACAAACAGTAATCAATTCATTCAAATAAAATGTATCGTTAATATTTTCTATCTTATTAAATTCTTCGCTGTCTGTCTTTAATACAAATCCGCTGAAATCTCTCAACCGCTTTCGATTTCATCGGTCGCCGTCAGTTCCAAACAGCAATTTATGGAGTATTTTAATTTTTTCTTCGCGGCAATTCTTCAATGCAATGTTTACTACTCTAATATCATTCAAAATCATTTTGAACAAAATAAAGAAATCAGTACATACCACTTTTTCTTTTAAAGATCGTCGTTCGTCTGAGATCCGTCTGATCTTGTACAATAATTTAATCCAACAGTAGTTCACGGTCACTGTCCATTATCATGAAATCACTATCCACTTTTTTCGTATCTTTATCCCACTGCTGAAATTTTATGTGGGGGCTTGTTTGTGGGCGTCTGAATCAATGGCCAGTAGATTTTAAACTTATGTATTCTGATAATGAGGTTACAGATGATTAATGGACATATACATGATGATAAACAGCACAGGAATGACATAAAACATTTAAAGTAAATTAGCTTCGTCTTTTGATCAACAGACATCTTCTTTCGTCACCGTCTTCTCCGGTAGCATCGTCTACACTAACTGCTACAGTCCTTTGGCCGCTAGAGGCGCTGGTTTTGGCGCTCTATCATGGCGGCACCACAATAGTATTGAAGAATATATATTTTCTAAAAATTGTGACGGAAGGTTTCAATACAGAGGAAATTCTATTATATATACTCTGAAATATAATTATTTACTTATGTTTGGGGGAAAAACACTGGATATAAATTAAATTACAACAGCTTCATTCATGTAATATTTTGTGACTTAATTGAAAATGCTTCTATGCATTGATTTTTATTGAATAACATTAATTGAAACATTGTAACTCATCACCATTAAATCATTATCATCAATTGAATATTATCAAATATTCTTAAATGCAGACGAGATTTAAATATTTAATTAAAGCCTTTTGATTTAGAAATGACATAATTCCCCATCTGGGTCTGTTTTGTTCGCTTTTCTTTCAAATTAACGCAAATTATTATATAACCGAAGACCGCCTAGATTCTCCTTCTCACAGCCACTACCACTATTTTTCATTTTCAGCACAAGCAGGGAGGAGGGGGACAAAAAAATTTTATCCCAGGGAAAGCAGTTGGCACCTATGCAGCAGCTCCGAAATATTACGATTTCGCATGAATTTATTTTTACTGAGCTCATCACATGATCCTTGGCGACTTTTTCTTTCAGAAGTCAATCTAGCCTTTCCGGTAAACAATTTATGAAATTCGAATTGGTGTTTTAGACGCGTCATAACAGAAATTAGATACAGTGTTGCATTTGAAGTCACAGAGTACAAACCAAATTTAATATCCATGCGTCCTTACATTTACCAAAACAAATGTTTACAAATAGTCAATTCATAATTGGTTTGACACAAAATTTGGCTCTACATGTTTACATCATTATGTAAATACTGTTTTTGTTTATGCCGAACAGCCGCACAGACATGTTTTATATGAATAGATTTTTCTCAAAATTGACAGAAGTCTACAAATCTGATGCAATTATCAAGTGTTTCAGCCGCCTTGCTCAAAGTGTTTCTGCTTTAACTTAAAAACATAATGCCGAAAATGTGTGTTTCGAACTCTGGAGGCTGATAAACGGCGAGATTCATCAAAGTCTGCAATTTTTTGACAGTACTTTCTCAACATTTCGTATAAGAGAAAGTTAAAACGCTACTTCACTGTACGGTCTCCATAAAAGTTACACTCTCCAGAGCTACGTAATCATAAAAAGTGCACACATTTTGACAGATTTTATTTCGTATGAAGGCTCATAACTCCTAAATATTTCATCAACTGTCATTTGATACATTGCTCTTTAAAATTAAGAGAAATCGTGAAAATTCTACTTTATTGTGCACTCTACTTTATTGGAAAAGTACGCTGACAGAGTTCTTTGAACTGGAACTAGAAACCAATTTCAAAAAGTTCTATTTCTTGTGAAAGTGCATCAAGCAATGACAATCCATCGATGGTCTTCTTCTCTTTTCAGTTTGAGAGATAATGCAAAATAAAACTTTGAAAGAGACCTGTTATTACAACTGGATCAATTTCTTCATTTTGCATCGCCAATTAATTTTGCCACTTATCTAAAGGAGAAAATCAAACAAAGGGCTCGATCATTGCGTAAATGTTTTAAAATTATGCCTTTTTTAGTTAAAATCATACTTCGCTCATACTCTTTTTATAAGGTGTATTCCGCCAAAGTTGATTGACGTGAGTAAATTTATACTGGCCCTCGTTCGGCGACTGCATTCATGGCACTGATACAATCATGTCACCAATTATAAGGAAGGGCATCTTATATTAAAAAAAGAAAGCCCCATTTCAAATTGCAATTGTGTAATAATGAGGGAACGTTTTGGTTGGTTATGTGTGCTTGCAGATTGGAGAAGTAAATCGGTAACAAAAATTGATGAATTCGTTCCATCTTTGAAAAAGGGAGGCTATAAAATTTGCTTTGAAATATTCCCCGAAAATATAGAAGAGTAGGTACAGATCCACCCCCATGAAGACGAATACAGTGACATTGAACTTCTAAATGTAATTAAAATCTGTACATTTAATGCTTTATTTAGTAGCTACGAGTGGAGAATTCTGTTTAAATTTTCTCCTAACTTGAGTATTTAGGGAAAAATATTTCACTGATTCTTTTACATTTCTTTCAAACGCGATTTTTTAAAATTCTATTCAAAACTGGACAGCAGGGAAGAGCAGGAGTCCAATAACGACTTATTTCGGAATCATTAAATTTTAAATTGAACTGTGGTTCTGTATAGGGTCCCTATTACAAAACCAGTGAAAGTTTTGATTTTGCAATTATTTCAAATACATAGATCGTGGATGTACAGTTGGTAGTTATATTTTTTAACATATTCGACTCATCCCAAGGAGCACGTGTTACAAAATATTGTACAATATTGTGCGGTATTAGATGATACTAAACAATATACCACAGTATTAATCAATCTTGCGAATGTTCATCAATGTTGTACAATTTTTGTGGGTTAGAAACATTAGGAAATAAAAGACTTTCTTCTCAGAAAAAATCAGTCACAATTTTCACCTCAGTGTTTTAGAAGAAAAAATCAGTCACAATTTTCACCTCAGTGTTTTAGAAGAAAAAAGCTGTTGCGATTTTAGATATCCGAAATAAAACAAAACAAAGTCGGCAGTAAAATTCCCAAACAAATGTTTTTCTTGTAATATATTGCTGTTTTATTCCGTTTTTCTTTATAATATAGATTATTTGAATATATTAGGTGTATATGGCAATGGGTCAGAGATCTCCTTAAAAATATTTTTAAAAAAATTGTACAAAAGAGATAATTGGAAAATAAAAACTGATCCTATTTAATTCATAAATTTAAAAAATCAGTCCAGAATTATCAGTCGTTTCAACAAAGGCGCCATGCAAGGCCTTCAGTGTGTTGTCGCCGCAGCGTTTCTTCAGCGCCCGAAAGGCGTCGCGCGCAGGACGAAGTGCGGCGAGCGAACGCTTTCTGGAAGCCATTCAAGAGAAGGCGACAGGAACTCCGCAGCATAAGGAAGTCCGTATTTAAAAACTTGCATCAATTACATTATATGTATCAAAAGGAAAAAAAACTCAAAATTGTAAATATATATTTTAATAACCTGCAATGGAATTCCGACTTATAGAGACAAAATCAATGGTATTTGCAGAGTTAGAATAAAGCTAGGGTCATTTATATCATTACTTTTGTTTAATTAGAATTATAAAATTGTATTGGCGATTATTTAATGCGATGATAATTAAAGATACATGTTAAGTGAATTAAGTTTAATTGAAAAGTAGGCAGTTAATTATTCCAAAAAATATTCTGTTCCATAAGCAAACATTCAACAAAATAAGAAACATTTGCGAAATAACATAAAGAATTGATTTATAATTCAGCACAGTTAACACAGCTCAAAACCTAGCATAAATAATTTACCATAAATTACCACATAGATTTCAAATATTAAGAACAAGATTTCAAATATGAAGTACAAATTTTAAAGCTGGGGATATCTATATCTATCTATCTATCTATATCTATCTATATCTATCTATATCTATCTATCTATCTATCTATCTATCTATCTATCTATCTATCTATATATATATATATATATATATATATATATATATATATATATATATTCATTTATAGTGGTTTATATCAAATGTTTTTCTTAAATTAATGAAAAAGTGCTATTTCACACCCATAATTTATTTTCATTTAAAATTTTTTAGATTTGTTTCGTTTTTTAGATTATTATCCCTTATAACTTACATGTTTATTGAAATCATGATATTTTGCTCACAACTTTCTTATACACTGCTTTATTAAGGTTTTCGCCAAACCACTTTAGGTATATGCATAAAAAGGATACATATTAAAAATTTTAATCACTCTTTGAGGTAATAGAATTAAACTGAACAGAAATTCAGTGAAATACATAGTATTTACAACGTATTGTGAGTCTCATATAAAATAACGGTACAAGCCCTTTTTTTGCATAAAGTGTCGAGAATCGCAAATCCACTTTTTTTTTATTTTCAACTTTTGCAGTATGCAAATTTTGAGTGTGACATCGAGGACGACATTTTAGCGGCAGCTTATTATTTGATTTGTCGTCAACGTGATGCGAGACAAAGCGGAAAAGAACGATCGACAATCAGTAAGTGCCCTGCTTCAATGAGTGCGATGTCTCAACGAGGCTCTTTAGCCAAATCAAGAACTTGGATAGCTGTCGGCTGGTTGGAGGGCCACGCAAGCCGAAGTAGAAGAAGCCTTTGGTATTTCCCAAAGTGTGATTTACAGGACCTAGAATCGTTTTTGGAGACTGGCAATGCAAGTCGCTTCTTCAACAACGCTTTCCCTCGGCTGCTGGTACCACAGTTTCGACACAAATGGTCAGAAACCGTTTTCACGTTGTAGATTTGTATGTTCGCCGACCAACGATGTGGCTCTCGTCAATAGTAAGACGCCATCGCGCCCGTAGCGAGTGGACGACAGAGCATGTGAACTGGAGGAGAAATGAATGGCGAAATATTTTTTCCTCTGAAGAGTCCCGTTTTTTTTTACCCATCTTGATTTTTACCCATCTTGATAGCAGGCCTATTTTCATAGGGAGGGAACATGACGCTAGAAGTAATTCTGCTTTCGTGTGCGACTTGGTGTTGGGTGAATAATGGGCTATGCTGATATTTCCATTGATGGGGCATTTTATCATGCTTGTTCAGATACAAATAAGAAGATAAATAATTTTTTCCTTGGAATTCTAAATTTTTAAATTCTAATTTTAATAAAATAATAATTTTAATATAAAGAATCTAAAGAAATTATCAAATTTCTAAAACCATTTTCATTTTTGAATTCTGATGATAAAATTCAAATTAAGAATAATTAATTTAACCTTTAGGTTACGGGGACCAAAACTCGGAAAAGTTCCTTTGAATACGGGCAGTCAGTGAAGAAAGATAACAGATGCTTTCCCCCTTTTTTAGCATTTCAATTTCCAGCTCCCGCGGTGTTAATTGGTCATCTGCCCTCTCCGTTTTAACCAGGTTGCTTTTTTGCGGTTTTACTGCGTCTGTCCCCTAGAGATAGCTTTTTATCGCAGTTTTTTTCTTTTTCTGAAACATTTGTATACTAATTTCCACATGAAATAGTAATGAATTAAATTTTATATTAAATAACCTGTAAATAGGATAATTGCAGTACAGTTATTTAGCACATTAAAC
Organism: Argiope argentata; assembly: GCA_026289955.1. Lineage (NCBI taxonomy): Eukaryota > Metazoa > Arthropoda > Arachnida > Araneae > Araneidae > Argiope > Argiope argentata. The sequence continues at coordinate 845,776 of JAOUZG010031957.1, read as the reverse complement.
AAATTGTTGTCAATTTTTCAATCATTTTTGTGATTAAATATATTTCTCAAGCCTTACTAAAGCTGTAAATTTAATTCCTATAAAGCTTGAGCACATCATTGTGAATTTTAATTTGTTTTTTCTTCTAACTCATTTATCTTTATTAAATGTAACGATTTATAAATCAAGTATAAATATCGTACTTGATTTTTTAAAAATATTTTTATTTATTTGCACAAAATACGGATAACAATCCTTGGCTATTTTGTAAATTAAATGCATCTGCTAAATAGCAGGCGATTATCTGTTATTTTGCAGATTTGAATTTTTTAATATTAATGTATTGAACTCATGAAATCGAATATAATTTTTATTTCTAACATATTTCGATCGGTTTTTAATATAAATCACTATTAACATTTCTTTGTTCTATTGTCGATTCTTATAATTTATTGTGATTTTTTTTCCGAGAATTTCAATTACTCATAACATTGTAATAATTCTGAAAAGTACGCTCTATTTTCTAAACAATTAATAACCAATTTATAACAAAAAAAAATTTCTACATAAAAATTTATTAATTTGTCGGTAATCGCCAGATTAAAGACGATTAATTTAAACAAAGTGAGATTATATATGTTTTATTCAGAATTTGATGTATAAGATTTCATTGCTGTAAAATTATATTAAGAAATAGTTATCAAAAAAAACTTTTAAAAAATCTTTAATAAATAAAGCTAGCATTCTAAATGATCAGAATTTGTTATTAATTACAAATATTTTTGCAAGCACATTATTTTGATTATCTTTCAGAAATGCTTCAAATTAAATCTAGAATTCCTGCCATTTTTACGTAGTCATTTTATTTTCAGTACAAATATTTCTGGAAAATTTTAAAAGTCTAGTAACTTTTCAATAAATTAAAATGAAGCAATAAAGATTTTAATGTTTCTCATCTGTTTTTGGATGCCTAAAAAGCTACTAATTATTATTTTTGATAGATTTTGAGAGCCACTTCCAATACTTTAAAATTAGAATTATCAATTTCAATGAATGTTTAATTATAGATAATAAAAGCAACCGTTTTCATAAATCATGAAAAATAATGACGAAACTCACAGCTTGCTTAAAAATCAAAACTCAAATTTATTTTTAGTATGAATATATCATTCAAACATTAAATTTTAAAGCTAATAAATTGTAAGTTGTCATTTTTTTAATATATCGTTAAAACTGTATGTTAATGACTGGGAAATACATATGCCCGAGGTTCCAGTCATAGAGGAGGAAGCAGGCTTGAAGACAAAACAGTGTTTTGTCACTTTTCAATGTAAAATATAATGACAGGGCGAAAAAAAAAATTCAAGGTTCAATTTAGTTTTCCTGCACTGTGACGAATTGGGATCAAAGATGTAACAATTTATCTAGAACGCCAATAATCTTCACTAAACCATTCTATCAGAAATGAAATTTCAAGTAATTCTTGATTCAAAAATTTATCATTCGAATATAATTATAAACGCATATTGTTACAAAATTATAAAATTTTATTAAGTTAAATAATTAATGATTTAAAATGTTAAAAAATTAAGCAACGGGGGAAAAGAATAATATTTTCAATCGACTACTACTAATAAATGAAATTGTGCAAACTCATTCGAAAGCTCTTAGGAGTGTTACTTAAAAAAAATGTCGCCAAAGTAGGGTTCACAAAACTCACTAGCGCCAATAGTGATTATAACTACAGCTGGACGAAATCTCCTGACCCTAAGGGGTATAGCACAAAAGGGAAGTGAGTTTTATGAGGCAATTACGGTCCGCCGGGAAGTTCAAGTGGGGGAAGGAAATTCAAACTTGTTGCTGGTACAACAGTTGTACCACCCCGTAAGGAAAGGTAAAAAAAATCTTGGTACAACTGTCCGTAAGCTAGAGGTTAAAAAAGGGGAGACTCATCCCCCTCTCGTGGTGGAATCTTTTGGCAATTAGATTATTTTTCCTTTCGACAAGAACGTGAATAAAAATCAATGCACAAAGAATGATGAATAGAGCAGGAGTTGTAAAAGCTCAAAGAAGGTATTGGACCAAATGGAATGTTATTCTGTATGCATGTTACTAACGCCTTATAGAATTTATTTTTAAAAAAACTAAAGTAAGTATTACATTAGTTACCCCTGCAGTTAAATTTGAACAGGAAAACAAGAGATTCAGCAAAACGTTCTCTGTGATATTTACTTCATATTTTGAAGCAAAATAGTTTATTTGCTTCTAACATTTACACTTGTTTTTCGTGACAAAGTTGAAAGAATGTGAATTATGCAATTTCCTTTCACCTTTTTTCAATCGAAGGCTCTTTTGAGATCTTCTTGAGATTTCTTTTAATCTATCTTGAGATATCTCTTAAACCAACTTGTATATTCTTTATATGAGAATAATGTAACTGAGTTAAAGAACTGCGGAGAATTTTTGATTGACTCTGTCATTGTACTTCGAGCAGCATACACTACTAATTACTACCATTAGTTTTACGCTTAGGAATAGCAATTATACTAGCAAATACTTACTACTTGCAAGATGGCCGCAATTGAGGATACTGAATAGATTTTATCAAGATGTTAGTTCACATGAATTTCAATTTTTTAACAGTAAAGTTTTCTCGTATCATAGGTAGCGATGAGAACAATGATTATCAGACGAATCAGTAGAAATAAAAAGTATTTTGCAGTCAATGTGTCATTTTCATAATAGTCACGGTGCAATATTTTTAAAGGAAATATATTTAATAATGAAATAAAAGAAATACGCTTGTGAAAATTAAGCTCTGAAACGTGAAGTAAACAGTTAAAAAGCGCAAAAATTAAGTTAAATATATTTTAAATTATTCTGTAAGTATGCATATCATACTTTGTTCTTTATTTTCCTGCTAAAGATCCATTAAATTTTATTAAAATATTCCTTAAGGCATAAAGTTTAATTCTATGCTAATCTTTCTGCCCAAACTCAGCGTGATGTGCCACTTCGTGGCGGAGAAAATAAGATTTTTTCTTCTCTGTGTCAATTAATTCTCCACTATTCAAGTTGTGCCCGTATGAAAGGATGTTGCTTTTGTTCTAGTGCTCGGAACTCTGAACATTTAATTATGACAATCGTGAAAATTTCCTCGCTTCTTCACACCGGTTACATCTCGGATGAATTGCATTTTTAAGATCTTAAGATTGCAACGTTTGTGAGGAAGCTTCACTTTTAGTTTTTGAGTTTTTTTTTACAGCAAGTTAAGTGTTATTGATTACTTACTCCCGACAATTTTTAATGTATCGCATTTTATGTATTTGAAATCATTTATTATAGGACAAGAAGAACTTTTACTTCTAGAAGAAGTTAGCATCCCACCCTTTTTATGTCAAATTGTCTGCTGACAATTTTAAAGAGATTGCCACCTGATACACATTCATTTTTTTTATTGAAAAAGGTTTGAAACTGTTTCGCGAAAGGCGTCGGGAAAATCCAAGGGCAAGAAACATGATACAGATCAGAAAAAAGTATATTTTCTTTTTTTTTCAACAGGAAATTAAAATTAAGAAACGGAGAAAATGGCTTATCTCAAATGATTCATGGATCACGCTTCAACCTCCTTTTTATCAATAAAGTTAATGTTTCTCCTCATCCTTGCGCATTCGGGATTGGCGTCGACGGGATCAGGATGTGATGCGCTTCATCCGGATGAATCGAGTTAAATCCAAATCTTATGACTAACCCGTTCGAAAGTTACATTAAAAAAAAGGAACTGTCAAATCCTATTTTCGAAGTTGACTCGCAGGAAGTGTGTGACTTTTCAGGTGGAGAAAAAGTTAAAAAAATGAGTTAAATTGTAGACCGGAAATTCTATTTGAAGAGGAATTCTCTTTTTGTAACCAAATTAAACTTTTAATTTTAAAAAAATTTAATGTTTGTTTCTAAATACTTTTATTCTCCTATGTCGTAATATTCGATCATTAATTTGAAAGTTTTAGAAAAGTTTCTTCCCTAAGTTCTGATAACAGGATTGCAGATAGAACGATAATAAACCGCAAAATCTCTATAATGGCATGCATAGACTGTACAAATATTGCGCGCAATTAATATCAACAATATTATGGAATATTTTTAATATACTTACAATGTTATACGATAGCCAAATTATGGAATAATACTTCTGAATGTTTTGTAATACAATATTTCACAATACCTTGCAATAAGCTGTGCTACCTGGAATTGAGTCTATTAAATAATTGAGATAGTTTATACACAATCTTTAATGATTTCTTTTGAAAAATTTTAACATTTAGTAAAATTCAATGTATAATAGTTTCTAGTTATTTTAAATGCAGTTAGATCTCTTAATTTTTACGGTTAGAAATCGAAGCGCGTGCTCTCTAGTTCTCTAGGTGATAATGTCAGTTCCTGATTAAAAGATTTTTTAAAAAACAACGCTGTTTAACCAGCTTTGAAAGAAGATTTACTATGCGCTCATTTAAAATGGGGATGTCTTGTCTATTTCATACAATTATTTTAAAGAGAAAAAAATAACCACGCTCTCTAAGTTCGTTCCTATTTAGGCATGTAGGGTAAGTTAAAGTATTTTGACATGTAGGGTAAGTTAGGCAATTGCCTAACTTACCCTACATGCTTAAATACGTTATCGTTGAGCTTCTTTATCTCATGCAACATGAAGATTTTTAAACTGACGCGTCGAGTTTTAAACTGACGCGACGTGAAACAATTGATTCGAAACATGCAAAATATTTTGCATGTTTCGAATCAATTGTTTCCATATTCCCATCAAAATTACTGTAAAATATTATAGGCATTCTAAGTAGAAAAAATTATACTCAACCATTTAAAGGAGGGATAATATAAATATTTCATATTTATGCCTATGTTTATTACAATTCACTATTACTGGTCAGCAAGTTCGCTCACTATATTAAAAGTATCTATTTTTTTCATCCTTCAAAATGAAATGTTTAATTTCTGACTAATTAAAATTTGAATAAAAATTACTCAGCGGTCCATTTTTTCATTCTACTCTTATGAGTACGTTGTACGAGTACATTCCCAAGATGTTGTTCAATGATCTGAATGCCGGCCAGCGTCTGGAAGATAACGTTGTGCTGGATTTTGCGCTGATTGCGAAGTATTGCAATTGTGCCAAACTTGGTGGCTTTAGATCAAACATACCAAAAGTCACCTGCTTTCATTATCGGGCGAAAAAAAATCTCATGAAAAACAAAATTTTAATATTCCCTTTTTTCCAAGTATGAAATGTGAAAATCAAATCAAATAATATTATTTAATGCATAAATTTATTTCGCATTTAAAATTAGCTTATTAATAAGTACCGCAGATCACATTGAATTTTTGGATGAATTATAGAAGAATATATATTGAAATCCCTGTTACAAACAAGCAAATACAGCTAAAACACTTAGCTTCTTGAGCGGAAATTTTAACTGAATTCGAAAATCAAATTTTATTTCATTTTTAAAGTCAAATTTGATTCCTTTTTTCATGTGTTAATTTCAAATGACATTTTATTACTTTTAATAGCTGAATTAATTTTGAAATTTATTATACCACCAGATTTTAAAACTGAAAACTGCAAAATGCAATTTAACGTCGAAAACACCAATAAATGACACCACATTAAGTAATCAATAAATGGCCCCAATGTGTAAATAATTTATTAATATTTTGTTACTATAAAAAACGTGCAAGGAAGGAAGAAAACAAGAACAAAATTTGAAAAAAATTCGAATAAGAATGAAGAGAGCTCTAATTTTGCCTTGAATCAAACGTTACGATAATTTTAGGGCACAGAATAAATGCACAATAACAATTCTTCCATTTGGAGTTTTATTGAAGGTATTCAACACCAACACGTTTCCTTAAAGTTCCTCAATCTTAAAACAAGAGAGAATATAGGATCTTTTTATTATTGTCGACTTCGAATTTGAAATTTAAATTCATTTATAATTTGAACACGATATAAAAGAAATATAAATTCTTCTTATATGAAAAGTGTTAAAAATACAATTCTCAATTTTTTTAATAATGTCGCTTTTACGAAAGGCTTCTCATACACTGTCGGGAAATTGAGGGCAAAGGTATCGAAGATGTTCATTTAGAATGAATAAAAATTTATCAAGTTTTCATGATAACATCGATTGACAAAACTATCTTTTCTTTTGATAGAGAATCTCATAAAAAGTTCGGAGACAAATCATGAAACATTGAAACGTATATTTTTAATGTTACAAAATTATCATTAGCAACAAGGAATGAACTCCCAGGAGCCCATAATTCCTAAGGTTTAAATCTTATATGATCAAAACTGAAACAAATATTGGAAATGCTAAAACTATCTAGCAATAAGTCTAGATAATTAGAGACAAACAACAAAGTTCATATTATACATTTATATTACATATATATCAATAATTGAAACGTTTTTATAATCAGTCGAACTCTGCAATCCTAAAAGCTACTGCTTTCTATTAAACACAGAGTCATGTTACACAACTAATAACGTGAGACCAAAGTTCACAATATTTGCACATGGGTTCAATTATATTCAATTTAAAATCCTAAAATTAATTTTTTTCTTATCAATTAAATTGAAATCAAAACATTAATATATAATGTTTGGTTTCCCTTTGTTTCTCAGTGTCTAAGCGCCATTATGTTTCATCAATCCTGCCCAAAAAATGCGGAGCTAAATTCCTAGCTTGCAATAAATAAGAATAAACGGTACTATACATCTATGCCTTATATTTTAGAGTAATTTGATATCTGGTGTAAAAAATATTCGGTAATATTAGATGTAAAACCAACCTTTATTGGGAATATGAACATCGCCATTTAGTTAGGTTCGTGTAGAAAAATGTCCAAATTTCACCATACATTATATACATGCATATACTATACATATTTATGCATTCGAGACCTGTGGAATGGCTGGACATTTGTTGCAACGGTGTGGTGACCACAAAAGTATACGTATAATGTAAGACAATGACAAGTTATTTTCTATAATAATCAAGTCTCGTTAAACCAATTCTTTCAGATGGTACTACAAGAAGATATCAAAATATGTGAGACAATCCAATCGGTCATAAAACCGGATTCCATGGAATTGATCCAGGAAATCATGTAGAGTTCCTCCATGTTGCAATTATAAGCCATACATTGAGGCTGAGAATATGCGACGACACATTCTCCAAAAGCATGCTTCCACCAACATCATTGACACAGCATGTCGGAAGGAGGCTTTCAGTATTTTTTAACAGAGAAGATATTACATATAAATATTATTTCATCGACAAAAGACATCAATTACATTGATCAAGGCAAAATCATGCATGTTTCGATAGGCCAGGTTACTATTTGGAAAATTTTGTTTTCAAACATATATTCGAATATCGATGTGCATGCTTCCTCCACCAAACCGCGAAGTGACCAGAATGGTCACAGATACAGGGGGTATGAGACGGCGATCTGTTCTGTGTATGCTTCCAGTAAAGATTTTTTCTAACATTGGCAAATTTTTGTATCATTTTAATCTTCTAATAATAAAATTAATCCTCACGGGAAAACCATACATTTAAAAGAAAGGTTGTATCGTCTGTATTCGGGTAATTTTTCTACTATAAACAGAGGAAAAGACTGAGTTCATTCAGAATTTTATATTTACTCGAGCAGGTAACAAGGGATTCCCTTTCCTGATCCTCCTGGTAAGCAAAGAAATAATCTAAAAAACAAATTTTTGCTCGAACGTGAAAAAAAAAAATAAAGCGGTAGTTTACAAAACATTTGAAGACATTATTTTACGAATAGATACGAAGAGTTCAAAAGAATTTTTTCCGGAAATAATTAGGAGAAATTTTTAACTCATTGCTTCATTCTTCTTCACGATTAAACAAAAGATTAAATTTTTAGAACTTATGGGGATTTTTTTCTATTTCGATCAAGCTCAGAAACTTCACCGATACGCTCACCACAGCACAAGTTAAAAGTTCAAAAAGGATGCATGGGAACGAATTCATAATTTATGTACGCTCAAAATTGACATTTAACCGATTTATAGGGGAATAACTATTTTTTTTAACGCCTGACATTGTGTAATTTACTGAAGCAATGTAGCAGCTTTACGATGTACAGCTGAAATTACATAAATTGGGAGTATGAGAAGACAGGTTAAATCAGAAACTCACGTCTTTGGCTATCAACATTTTCAAACCTATTCAAATAGCACAAAATGTCGAAAAATATTTTTATGATATCTTCTCGACATTGGCAAGTATTCAAAATATGGAACAATATCTTGGGAATATTGTATAACATCTTGTGCAAATACAGCAGTTTGATCCTGGCAAGGAGTATTCCGAAGAAGATAAGTTGACAGAATTCTTTTTGAAAATGCCTGGATGTTTTATCTAATCGTCATGTGATGCTTAAATTCAATGATATCATAAATGATGAACATTAAAATTTAAGAAATGAAGTAAGTTTTTAATTTATGTTTTTCTGACGAGCAGAATATAAAGTACATTTCAAGGTATAATGCATAAATGAATAAATGTTTCGAAAATATAATATAATTTTTCTGCAAATATTATTAAACTCAATTATCAAAAAAATATTTCATGTTCAATGCTAAAAAAAATACTGAAAAAAAATAATAGAATTCAGTTGTGTTCTTATTTATATTTATATTATCAAAATATGTGACTAGAATATAATATGAATAAAACTCTGCATAAAGGAGGTAATTAAGGAGAATCGTTTGCTGGGTTCCCCCCTCTTCCCAATTTTAATACATATATTATATATTTTATTTTTTTGAATCCGTTATATTTGTTAGTCGCTCAGAAATTACGTCTATCGTGCTGCCATCTCTTGTTAAAACCTAAGTTAAGTGTTTTTTGGAAACATTGTTTGAACTCATTTTTTTAACGATTAGCATTACCAAAAATAAAACGTTTGTTTTGATTATTCCAGCAACGACAGTTCAGAAAATGACGTATTGCTTCCATAATACTAGTTTCATCAATGTAGAACTCCAGCAATGGGCGTAAATATCCAACGGCAGTGGCGTCATCACCAATGGCACTCTTTCAATTTCAGCCTTTAAATGCACGTTTGAAATGGCGCATCGTGCTTCCATCTATTTTTCAGAAAATGGATTAAAACGAAAAACGTTACCCATAATGAAAAAAAAAAAAAAACCCTGACTGTTGTACTTGAAAATAAAAAGAAAGAAATCTGATGACTTAAATTAAAGAAATAAAGTTTCTTGCTCCTCCAAATTATTGCATACAAACTTGCATAGATAACAAATTGGGTTGATATGAAAAAAATTACGCTCAATTTTGTTACTTATCAAATTTGCAATTTGATATTTTTCAATTCGTAACAATCGTTATTAAGACACACCAGCATTTTGATGTCCTGGGTTGATTAGTGGTATCATGTACAAAGTTGTCCGAGGAAAGAATAAAAAGCAAATAATTATTTATTCTAATAATGAATTAGAATGCTTCTAAAATAAATGATTAACGAAACAATGAGATAATTTATTATCAAATGATTCAATCCCATATTTTAATACACAACATTATTAAAAACCATACATATATTTTTGAAATAAATAAATACTAATATATTGGAATCAAATGAAAATTGTTACTTTTATATAACTCCCTTTACGTCTTTTTTGTGCTTATGATTTATATATTGCAACAGTTTTATACCTTGACATGCTTTATTATCCTTAGAAGCTTCTCAGTTACGGACTACCCAGAAAATCTGCGACATTCAGATTTGCGAAAATTAACCAATCTTTTTTTCTTCTTTTTTATCTTACATTCTCTTGAACGGAGGGCTACTTGTAAAAAGCGATTTAATTTCAGGTTTTCATTATATAACAGAGTTAGGAGATTATCAAATAGATATGAGCAAACTGCGCGATATTTTTATGTAATAGCAGTACTAAGCGAAATTATAATTCATATAATTAACAAAAAAAACAATCTTTAAAGGAGATTTTTAAAAAAGTATGGTTGTATCGGCTGCTACACGTATCTTTATCAAACTAGGCTTGCAAAAACTTTATTTAAAACAAAAACTATACATTCACAAGGAAAATCCTCGAACATCATTTCAGTACAAATCATCTTTCATTACGGAACGGCAAAAAATGAAATAAAAAATACCACCCCCTTACAAGGTGTATTAAAATATGATAAAATTACACAATGCTTAGGATTTTTTCAGCCTTTGATCAAACCGCCTAACAGAAAATCAAATGGCAGGTTATAGGGATGCGCCATGGGTCACTACGCATATCTTCAACCCTATTTTGTGAATACTAGCTATCCAGTTTGAACAGAAGACAGTGTGGAACTTGCGATCAATCGCATTTGTGCTAACTTGGTAAAAAGTGCGTTTTGCTCTGAAGCCTTAAAAAGGTTACCCCGTTATCGCTTGTATCCTTGCATGTAAGATTTAGCGATCTTACAATGTATGTCAAATGGTAATCAATCTCTATGAGAATAAGAATGTTCTGATAACGAAACGAAACTTCCGCGTGAACTAGCAGGTAATTGAAATGATCTAATGTATTTTTTACGTTAAAGTAGTTCAAATAAGTTACTTTTTTTGAAAAATAATAAACAATTTGCCTAAAATAAATTATAGGAATCATCAATAATTTTAAAAAGAGCTGCTGATTAATTCTCAAGTAAAAAGATATTTTCAATAAGAAAATGTTGATAATTACTGACATTCCTTCAAATCTGAAATATATAACCTCATTTTTTAGCTTATTTTCTGTCATATTTAACTATACATAATCCATAATACTAGTAATTGACATGTAAATGCAACATCTATACAAATAAATCTATATCGACATTGAAACACTTAATTCTCAGATACAGTAACATGAGCTAAAATTTATTTGCAGCTAATGTAATAGCAAATTCTTCCTATTTTCTTGAAAGTTCTTCCGATGATTTATTACTAATTTTGAATTCGTCTTAAATCTATGCACGAAAGAAAGCTAGAAATAAAATATATCACTTTATATTTTATCCTTTTATTAAATCCCGACGCAATACGGGCTATCGATAATACATTTTGTAAGAACTCCTTTTTGATTGGGATTTCTTTAGTGTAGAGGCGGTGACCCATTTCAATATTTGTCCCATGTTGAAACGGGACACATTACTAAACTAAAACAAAAATAAGAAAAGAAACACAAAACTATCCGACCATTATCTTCTAGTCACACTAAGACCGACTTCTCTTCGCCCTCGCTCTTTTATCTTTCCTTTCGGCAAGCCGGGTTACCAAAGTTGGGGGGGGGGGTCAGACATTCACTCACTGCATGTGTTTTAGAAACGTGCAAGAGTCATTCATTCGTGCTTAACAGCGGTTGCTGTAGTTGTTTTATCGTTGTTGAATTCTTAATGAAATCCGGTTGAAATTCATATCAGCCTTATACCTTTTATTGCATTGATCCTTCTCTCTAAAACATCGCAAATGTCACTGGAAAAGCTTCATAACATTCTGCCTTATCGTTCTTTATTCACCGTTATACGCATTTAAGACTGGATCACGCTGACCAAATGGCTTTTCCAAACGAGGCGCTCTTCATTTGTCGACGACATTTTTATCTTTTGCCCTATTCCTGATTTTACATTTCCATTTATTCGTTTATAGGAAGCACATTGAAAGTATTGTAAAAAATTCGAAAACTTAGAGAATTAGAAAGTTTGACGAATATGCATATTTTATAGCTCTTCGAGTTCAAAACACCCATTTTTGCAAAGTATTTGTACAACAAGAATAATCAAAAATGGTTTGAACTAGACAGATAAAATTCGATTTATACTCTTTGCACCAAATTTGTAGATTTCAATAAAAATTTAAGCGAAATCGAGTCAGAAGAAATCCGCCTGTCCAGTTATTCAAATAAAAGTTAATACAATAACTGCACAACCGGGAGAGCTCGACGGTGAAAATTCTGTAAACAATGTGAACGATGCATACAGTAGACACCGATGGAATTCTGTGACAAATGCAATGAAGCACTGAACATCTGTCAGTGTGCACTTTCAGAAACATGTGAATGCGATGACCCGAAAATGCAAGGACTTAAAGATTTGAAATTTGACATGAAATGGCAGCTCTTTTTGGATCTAATGAATTCCTTTTCATTAGAGGGTGTGCACGGGGAAGCGCTTTCCTGTCGGTCATGCATTGCGCTCTTCTTCTCTTTGGCATATTTTTATAATCCTGGATTACGCTTTCCCTCTCGGTTTTCTCTTTCCCCTAAGGGGACATTTTTATGCAAGTTTTTTTTGTTCAAAAATTTTTACGCATGGTATTTTCTGTTTTCACAAATGACATTTTCAAGTACGATTTCTTTTTCCACGTGTTTATTTGATACCTGCAGCGCTGCTCCATATGATGCGATCATGAATAATTTGCTTGTGGTTCAACGGGCCTTTCAGACCGAGGTAATATTTTCGTAGAAGCTACATCTCCTAAGAAATGAATTAATTTTACTCCATCTGCCACCATAAAACTGTTCAATCTTTGTTAAAATGAGTTGAAATCTTTTTTTTATTGTTCTTTAAAAGGCAGAACCCTCCCATAAAATATATTATCTAACAATATATACACATATTGCCGCACAGTAAAAATTAAAAATCTCTTCCCCTTATAATACCATCTCTTCTTTTCAACATGATTTCAATCCCGAAAGACGTTAAAAGATCACCAACTGCAAAATTTCTCACCGGCATTGTAAACTGACGTCAGAATCTTAATAAAAAGAGATCTTTCTGACAGCCGGATGGGTGAAACGCAATAAATACATTTCTCTTCGAATTCTTATGTGGCATGTATTGCTTGATTCAATTTTTAGTCTCCCTTGACTTCGATTTGAGGTTTTCGCTGAAGTTATGATGGCGGCTGTTTCGTACAATATTTCTTATATCAATAAATCCAATGGTTATTGTTTATTTAATTTAATACTTTTTCAGTTGATTTATTACAGATCTCAGAAGTAATGAACATCGTCTTAGAACTGGATTTAGAGAAATTTGTGGTTACTATTACAGAAGAGAGTAAACATTTCGTCACATTTTCGTAAAATTTACATCCACTTTAGAGTTTGGAATTTCGAAACAGGAAATTTAGTAAGAATTGAAATAATTTTATTTCACTAAAATATTGCAATTTTTTACCGTAACCGATTTTCTTTAATGAATAGAAAGTAGAAATGGCAGTTACTTCCAAAGTGGCTTTAAAAAAGCCGCAGATTTCATAAAAATGTCAAATTATGATAAAAGAAATTAACTTATAATCAAAGAAAATCTCTTTAAACCATTATTTTTTAACAAATCATCACAGTTTTCCGAGAAACAAGCTTTATTACTTTAAATGGTTAATAATGATGACTATCTTTTCGATTCAACCACATATTGAAGTAGACATCGACAACCAGAAATGTCCCTCTTTTTTATATCCTTCATCTAGACACAAATTCCTCGACTTTAGGTCTTTTCTTGCGAATTACACAAATGCCATATAAGTGTAAAAAGTATTTAAAATATTATTTTTAAAAAATTCAGTGACCAATAACTGAAAAATATTGTTTACTCGGAGCTGTCGAAACTTATAACTTGGAAAATATCGGCCTTCTCCTCTCTGCACTTCTACCTGCGAAAAGCCGCCCTCCGTCCACGCTCAAAGACTTGGGAGACTTGGTGGCTTAGATGACCAAAAAACGAGAAAACGATATTTTGGTAATCGTACTGACTTAAACATGGTGACTCAAACGATGCATAAAACAGGAGGAAATAGCATCACATTTGTAAATTCTTATCAAACTTGAACCAGATATGCCTAAAGGTAGTCTAAGCAATATCTGAGTATATGAAAACATAATTAGTATATGAAATCGATGATTGGCAAATGCAAGTAGCTAGACAGATGAAATTTAGTTCACAGTTTTATCATGTGAGTGTCAATGTATATTAAATGATAGATAAAATCCATATTATTTATATAAGAGGCTATAATTTTAAAACTCATCTTAGTAAAATGAAATTAAATATGTTGCTCCCTAACCAGTTTGTAACCAGTTTTGCATAGGCATGCAAATAATCTACAACAATTATATCACTGACTCCCCGCCCCACCCGAAGGCGCACGGATAAACCATAATACTCAAATATCGGACCAACGCAACAGCAACACTGGCGGAAACTGCGGTTGTGTCTTAAGGGATATCACCGACTACGGTAGAACCCTTCCCACAGGAAGAACGTGCCATTATGGATGGGAGGGGTCAGACCCCCACCTATATGTGAGCAATCGAGTATGGCGAGATTCCACCACCATGCTAGAAGCATCTCATCTGTTTTTGAAGTGCCTCCCTGGAGGAAATACTGAACTACCCAAATTTATATTCGACCTTCAGTATGGTATAACGAAGTACAGAGCATGGAATATTAAGTGAGTCACTAATATTAGTGAAGAAATGCTAGCGAACTTTACCTTTTACGATGACATACAATCCCCTTTCAAACTCCCAACTCTTGCGTTTCGCTGAGAGAACGCGAAATTTATAAAAGGAAAAAGAAGTAGAGGAGCTATATTTTTAAGTACACTAGAGAATTTCGAACATTGTATTAATTTTTCGGAACTTCAATGTTTACATCAAAAAAAATTTCTAAGAAAGTTGATTTTAAAATTCAATATAACATTGCAGTCAATGATGTCGAAATGAAGGTCCAGTGCGTGGACCTTCTCTTTCGACAGTATTTGCGATATTTTTAACAGCAGTTTTCTGGATTATTAATTTAAAATGTACTATAAAAACATCGATTCTTAATCAATGCCATAACTAATCAGAGTTTTAAATGCATTTATTTCAACACGTTCTCGAAGAAGCACAGCAATAACTGATAAATCTCATAGACTCAACACGAAAATCGGTGTATAAGTCAATAATATCACGCCTGCACTAAATAAACGAATTTCCGCGTCGAAATTTAGGTTGATGATATATAAATATATAGAAACAATAAAAGTAAGCGTGCGTGTTTCTTTGAAATTATCTGATACTTCAATGCAAAAAAATTAACATTGAAGTATCAAAATACATAAAATATTTTTATGCAACGCTACTTATTGAAACGAAATCACCATTAAATCGAACTACATTTAATTTTTGCAGTTTCACAAAAAGTACAAAATGCACCTAGGGTTACATAGAAGGTCAGTCAGGTCGCATAGAAGGAAGTGCACTTTCTTCTGTGTAAAACGTGCTTAAATAGGATTTTAAAAAATTTTCCCACTTTTAAATTACACATGCAGTATCTCTTAATATAATTTAAATCTTAATCAATTTCATATTTTCTTATACTAGCACATTTTGTTTTATTCCAAAATTTTCTCTTATTTACTGACCCAAATTCCTGATTTTTTTTATTTAATTTTTTCTAACATGCATTCTAAAAATTAACTGATTCTGGAATTCAGACGCTCCGAGCAAAGGGATGCCCACAATACAGCCTCCAAGGACACCCGAGACCTTTTCTGAATAGCAGCTGATCAAAAAAAAATCTTAATCACAATTTACTGATCAAAACACAAGGATAAAGTCGTAACACATCTTTCTCTTGTATCTTGATGTAGAGAGACGCGTTTCATAGCTTTCCTCCGCGCACAAAACATGCCCTTTTATCGAGAAAAAAAATTCTTTTCATTTAATTCCCAAACTATCTTTTTTTGGACCATGATCTGCAAATTCAGGTTATATAGGTCCAAATTTAAACTTTTTAAAAAATATACTTCTGGCCCTCTAAACATATTTTAACAATTGATGGCTTATTGTACAGTTCTTTTTAGTGCCTGCACTTCCTTAATTACAATTTTTCCTCAAATGATTTTTTATTTCGATGCGAAAACTGATTCATAATTTCCCACCTCATTCGATAGCGAAAGCAAATAAGGAATTAGTTATTTTCGTGCCTAGGAATAATTCGATAACAATAAAGGAATATTTTATTTTTGTAATTGCAACCCTTTTCTACTGCGACTTTTTTATGAAAAATTGTTAAAATATATCTCAAAATATAGCAATTAAAGACAGAAAATGAATGATAATTGAACTGATGAAAGCTGCATTTCTTTCTTCGCCAGTACAATGGTTTACCAATGGTACAAAATACTTACAAGAATCTTTATTATTAATCTAAAATGAGGAGAGAAAGCAAATTCTTAATAATTACATTTATATTTTACTCAACAAATAATAATTTTCCACTGAAGCCATTAACGTTAGTGAAATATTTTTTCTTTGGAAAACCACATTTCATGAATTAATTTTCTTAACTTTCCTCGAATCACTCAGTTACTATTCTGATGATTAGCATTCAAAGCAAATGGAGTATCAAGAAATTAATATCAGTTATTTTCATGAAACTTATTTATTTTAATTAATTGGTAGCTTTCGTAACATCAGTATCCTTAATGCAGGTTTAATTTATGAAACACTCGAAATGCGAATATATTCCATTTCCACATTAATATTTTCCAAAGTTTTTTTTTCTTGAATGACATATATTTTAAAAATATATCATGTTTTCAATATCATTTTATATAATTATCTACACATGAAATATGTTCAAAGTTAAAATGATTTATGTATTTAACAACTAATCCAGAATAAAAAGCAAAACATTAAAAAGAGGCTTTAATAAGTTTTCTAAATGTAAAATATTCCAAAAAATTAATAAGTTTTAATGATTATTATATATTTTCCAGAGTAGGGCAGCACAATATTTCTTATTATCATGTGAGTACATAAAGTATTTTTGTTTTTGAATTTTGGAAGATTCAAAATGTACGGGCAGAAAATTGGAGATTTATTCCTTTTCAATCATCAATTTTTCGTCTTTGGCTTTATTAGAAAATAGTAAAGAATGTTTTCATAGTTGGTGACAACTTTATTTATCGCCAACAAAAAACTGTAATTTGACGAGAATATCAACTGTGTACTTGATCTTCTACCTGGTCCTATGAAATTATCGCCAGAGGAAGTACAGAAAAAAAAATGGGAATGATAT
>JAOUZG010031957.1:789742-823617 GCA_026289955.1 Argiope argentata | reverse complement strand
TTAGTGTTATGCATATATATTATATATATATTTTCACATATTGACGAAATTTCTGATTAAGTTATTTCGAAGTCTTTCAATTCACCTTAAATTAGTTTTGGCGGCATGAAGCCACAACGGGCAAGCATATGTTAAAACTGAATGCAAATTTTCAGTGCAAATAAGTATTATATTTTGCATTTTCATTGTGGAGTTTCAAGAGATTAGGGGATAAATTTTACATGTTAGGTCCCCGAAACTTTTTTGGTTATGTAAACGAAGTAGGACTTCTAAGTTAATTTATTGTCAAGTATTACGCTTAAATATTTACTTTCCTCAGATCACGGGATAATTTTGTTTTTAATTTTAACAGGAGAAAAGTTCTTTTTGCGATTGCTTTTATTAAAAAATATTCTTTCAGTTTTGCTCGCATTAATTTCTATTTTCCATTTTCCGAAACAATCTTCCATATATTTGAGATGTCTGTTTAGTGCTATGGTGATGAAATTTGGATTTTCGTTTCTAGCTAGTATTGCAGTGTCATCATCATACATACATAACGTGATGTTAAATTGCTTGGGGGATGTATTGGAAATAAATAAAGAAAATAAGATTGGCCCTAGTTTAGATCCTTGTGGAACACCTGCTTTGATGGGTTTGGTTAATTTTGATCTTGAAGGATCTATTAATAAGGTAAGAAATTATAATTTTGATTAGGCGTAAGAAATGTCATAATTAATGAGTTTGTAAATAAGGTAAGCTAAACTCTGTCAAAAGCTTTCTGTATGACAAGGAAGGCCACTGCTTTTTTTTACATTCAAAACCTTTTCCTGTGTATTCGGCAGCTCTTAATAGTTGGTGAATGGTGGATATATTTTTAAGGAATCCAAATTGCTCTGGGGTGAGAATATTATTATCATCAAGGTATTTATTAATTCTGTTGTGGATTATTTGTTCAGTAAATTTGCTAATAGTTGGGAGTAGGGAAATTGGTCTGTCACTAGTTGGATCCGTTCGATCCTTACCAGATTGAGATTACTGCAGAAGTTTTCCATGAAGAACGAAAATGTTCAAATTTCAGGAAGCTATGAATGATGTTGATTAAGAAGGTTTTAAAATTTTCCGGGAGGAATTTGATCATTTTGTTATGGAAGGGCTTTCTTGACATTTTATTTTTTAATGTGCTTATTAATTTCTTCAATGGTGGGAAGGGGAATATCATTAAATACTTATAGTAAGGAGTCACGAATCTTTTGACTGTGTTTTTTTACAGTGAATTCTGTGCTGCCATCTTTCAAGTTATTTAATTGGAACTATTCTATTAAGGTTTTGCGCCAGACAGTTTGCCTTTCTCTGTCAAATGTTGCAATACTAGCAGGGCCTTTGAAGGCTGGAATTTTTTGTTTCTTACTTTTTAAGCTTTTAATTAGGTTCCAGAAAGATCCATCTGCTGTGTTTACATTAATTAATTTATTAATAAACTCATTTGTTTGAAAAATTTTATTTAGTTTCTCACTTTTTTTTGTTAAGAAGATTTGCGAGTCTCTTGAAGACTGGATCTCTTGTTTTTTTAAGATTTTTCCTGGTAAAGTTCCTATCTCTAATAAAATCTCTTAATTTGAGGTTAATAAAATTCTAATTATTTATAACCGACATACAGGCTACCTTTTACGTTAACAATTTGCCTTTAGAATTAATTAACAAAATAGTCTAGTTTTTCAAATTCAATTCGAAATTAAAATTTGTCCAAATGGTTTTAATTTTGATTGCATTATCTGGTAAGGAATATTTAAATTTAAAAAAATTAATAAAATGGGATTGAGGTCAGAGCTTAGTTCTGGATGTAAGATAATTTCAGGAGTACAGGAAATCTTTGATTACAGTAAGATCTATTATACTGATGGATTCGGACACATATCTAGTGGGGGTAGTTGGTGCAATTATTTCTGATACGGCCTGAAGTGCGAATGAATTTAAAGACGTACCTTTAAGGCAATTGTATTTACAGCCCCAGATAATATGATGGGCACTAAAATCTACTGAGAAAATTTGATTCTGACCAGTTTGCATTAAATTTTCACTATCAAATATGAAATTAGAGAGGGAAAAAACTTCTTTTTAAGATGTAGTTGGGGTTGAAGTGAGCGGACCATTAGGAAAAACTTGAAATTGTAGGTGGGTGTATCTAAATGTTGTCCAGAAGTGCATCGATGAGATTTAGGGCTTTGTCTTTTTTGCTTTCTTGCTGCGATGAATAGCTTTGAGGATGTTTGGGAATTCTTAGAAAAGTTCTTTGATTTCTTTAAGGCTGTCTGCGGTTTCTTTTAATTCTTGGAGGCTCCGGAGTATGCTGCTGAAGTTGGGTGTAGAGGCTGTTCTGGAGGTTGCTTGAGGTGGTGGTTTCCTGAGAACTGCTGCATGTGCATAAAAGATCTTAGGGAGTTGAATTTGGGTTTTCTTTCTTTTTGAGAAGGCTTCCTTGCTTCTAGGTGACCGGAAGCCTTGGTGTTTATACAGGTAGGGTTTTCATTTTTTTTTTCTTTGAGTGGGCAGCCACTTGTTCAGTGATTTTCTTCGCATTTAATACATCTGGCTTGGGCTCGGCAGTTTTTTGATGGATGAGGAAATCGGGAGCAATTGCAGCAGATAATGGCTGTAGGACCATTCTTATATAGTTCAAATTTAATGGAAACGAAGCTGAGGGATTTTGCATTGTAAATGTTTTGTTAATCAGGAGACTTATTTATTTCTTAAGTTTTTCTTCTGGCATATTCTAATAATATGGAAATTCATTTCTTCTAATTCCATTTTGATTACTTCTGGGTTGCATCTGGCTGGGAGATCTTTTAGAACAACTTTCAGAGAACGTTCTTCGGGGGTGTCATTAAGAATGTAGTTTTATTTTTTGGAGTCGAGAAGTTGGATTATTTCTGTCTTTGATTCTTCTCAAGGGGGCTGTGGTTGTATCTTAAGGAATATAATAATGTACCCAAATGAGTATTTGATAATCGTCTTGAGGTGAAATCTTTCAATTTCTTGCAAAATTAAATTGTAGTTTTTCATCAAAATTAAGCTTATTTTTTCTCGCTTATTGGCTTGGATTTCTTGGTTTGCAGGTACTTTCGCATTTAGAGTGGAGTAGTGTATTTCTGGTGTAATATTGAAGACTTTTTGGAATCTAGGTTTCTTTGCTGTTCTTTTTTGAAGACTGAAAGAAACTCGCATGAATTCACGTGAGAAACTTTATCGGATGATCGGATATGAGAAACGCTGTCTTCGGAATAAGATGATGAGGCGTAGAAGTTTTCTGAAGATTTGTGTTTGGTAGGGTTTCTCGGTCTATTGGAGAAAGTTTAATGGCTTGCAATAGCTAACGATGTCGGAGGAATTTTCTCATTCAGGTTGTCCTGGTAGTATTTTCTGACTGAGCCTTTCAGCGCTAAAGCAAAGTCGTAAAGCGACATATTTGACAATCGTCTAATTAATCAAAAATAATCATCCTAACCAATACCTCATGAGCTAATCAATCCATCAAATAAAAATCAATAATAATAATAATTGGGCCTCAATCGATAATCAATGTAATAATCAAATCTTACGAATAATAATAATAACAATAATCGCCTAAAGAACGACACATTTATCTCCGGTGTTATATAGCATGAAATTCTTATAATCAGACACGTGTCGAATTTTGACAGGAATTCTTACAAGAGTTGACATTTGACAAGGATGTAAAAATTAAAGTAGATTGAAAAGTAAATTTTAAAAAGTGAAGACTGTACTCCATTTCCTAACTTTTGAATATGTTTGGAATTAAGATACATGATAAAGATTCACTTTCAAAAATTGAAAAATTCAATTAATTAAAAAGTTTTTTGGCTAGTTTGGATGCCCAATCAATAGAGAATTTTGAAATCACTGTATTAACCCTTTACACTCCGAAAAATAAATTGATGCATAATTATTCACCTAATACAAATATTTGTTTATTGCTATAAAAAATAAATATACATGATTCGTTTAAGTCGAATTTCTTTGAAAAATTAATATACAACTTTTAACCATTATGTAGGCATTTTTAATAATCAAACTTACAAAATAAATTAATAAAACTTCAAAATGATGCACAATCTTGATTGGTGAGTCATAGACGCCGTTGGAGTGCAAAGGGTTAAACTACGATTTTGCTGTTGAGATACTCAAGAAAAATCCCGAAATAAACAGGTAATAATTGATTACCACATGGAAAAGTGTTGAACCTGTCTTCAGTGTTTTATCTAGTTACATTAAAAGGTTGAAAATATTTCTTAGCAAAATAGAAGTAAATGTTATATGTTTATATGCATTTGGTTTAGAAAGGAAATCTTATAGTTCTATGTTTGTAGCTGTTGTTATGAAATATATTCCTACTGAATTTATACTTGAATACAATCGAAGAAACTTAGATCAACGATTAGACTTTGAAGGAAATTGTCTGGATATCAAGGATTTATTGAATTTTCTTCAGGCTAAAGTTGAATGTAGGGAAAAAACATTTTTAATGAAAACTAAAGTCTTGGCGTCTAATTCTTATGCCGATTTTAACAAAATAAAATTTGAATCTCAGAATAAAATTCAAAATGATTTATCCACATGCGAGTTTATGATATCCATAAATTAAAAGGTTTCTCCGGTACATTGTTTTTTCTGCAATTTAGATTATCGTGCAGAAAAATGCGATAAAATTAGCATTGAAAAGAAGAGAGGGATCTTGAATAAACAGGACAAAGGTTTTTTGTGAGTGCGACCGAAACATTTTGTGAAAAATTGTTCCTCTAATGTAACCTGCATAATTTGTTTTGGCAAACACAATGAAACAATTTGTTTTAAATCAAAATTCTCTAAATAAAACAAAAAAATCCGAATCATTTAAGAAAGAATCAGAAACACAATCAGAATCAGAAACATCATCAACACAAAAATCAGAAGCACAGAAACAAATTTTTTACAAGAAAAATAAAATTATGTTGCAAACATGTACCGTTAATTTTGAGAATAATTCTAAAGAAGTATTTTCTCGTTTGCTTTGTGACTGTGGATCAAAGAGGAGTTTTCTAAATCAAAAATTATCTGATTATTTGAGTCTTAATATCGTCAGATGAGAAAAAATATTGATATACACCTTTGAAAATAAAATTCTCATTGAAAAAGAATATGATGTAGTGAAGTTAACACTTAAAAATAAAATTCGCCTGATTAGAAAAGGGTGTTCGTGGTTTTAGTCATAGATGAAATTTCAGCGTCTAATCCCCTCCCCCTTTTGAATCAGGTAATATTCCCATAACGTTTCAATTATAAAATTTGGTCATTGCGGATTTACCTTCCAATCCTGTGCTCATTACTTTAATTATCGGGAAAGATTGTTATTATGACTTAGTTACTGGAAATATTAAACCTCTGAGTAAGAAGTTAGTAGCTTTCAAAACTAAATTCGGCTGGTGCCTTCAAGGTCGAAACAGCGACAATCAAGCATTATTTGCTCTAATAGTAATAGTAAAGGTAAATCTAATTTCAGACACACTGAAAAAATTTCGGAATCTCGGGTCTTCCAGATTAATTCACACTAAACAGGAAGCTGACTTTTCTAAGAATGAAATAATAAAAATTTTTAATCGAATATTGATTAGGATAAAATATCTAAGAGATATAGGGCTGAGTTGCCATGGAAAACAGACACAAAGCGATTAAAAGGTAACCAGATCATCGCAGAAAAAGATTCACGTGGCTCAGAATAAGATTTATTCGGAATCCTGAATTATATTTTGAATCTCGAAAGTATAAGAGGATTTTTTTACTAAAAGGTATTATTGAATTAGTCGAGAAAACTGAAGTGAAAAACAAACAAACCGCACAACATTTTATTTAGAGAGACAATTCGACAGCATCGCGTTTCGAGTAAGTTACGCATCTTTTCGATGCTTCGTCTCATGAATTGAATTCACCTTCCTTGAATAATTGCTTATTTACTGGACTTAATTTAAATACAGAATTTTTTAATATTTTGCTACTGTTTCGACTAAAACCAATAGCATTTACTATACAGATATGAAATAGGCCTTTTTGCAAATCGAAATTGAAAAAAATGATAGAGGTATATCCCATTTTTTATTTATAAATGATTTCTTTGATGAATTAAAAAACCCCTTAACTTAACAGATTTACATGAGTCTTTTTCAGACATACTAGTAACCTCTTTTTGCTTGTAGCTAAAATTAAATCTCATTTGAAAAAATATTTAGCAAAATTTCCAGAGACTGTTGATTTTTTGAATAGAAATATCTATGCTCATGACGTAATCGGTAGTTATAATATTGTACAAGAAGCGTTCTCTATTTCTTTACTATCAATCGAAATTTTAGAAGAAGTTTGTTTAATAGCACAAAATAGCTTAAATAGCACAAAAATTCTGAAATCTTGCGTAATTTGGGGAAAGGATAAGTTATAATGGCAGATGATAAATGGAAAATAATCGAATCAAAAAAATTTATGTTAAAGTCTTGGGAATAACGTCAACGATTTACTTTACTTTGATGTAGAGAAATTAAATGAACTTGTAGGACTGATACTACATGATTCATATCAGGATATTCGATCTGGTTGGATTTCTCGGTCCTTTTACTTGGAGACTATAAGTTTTGTGGCAGAAAGTCTGGTGTTTGGAAATAAATTGAGATGACAATTTTCCCGACGATTTTTTAATTTGTGGAAATTAGTATGATAAAATGGCTTTTTCTGTTTCACATTACTATGTCCTTGAAGCTATGTTGTTATTTGTTGTTGTTACTTATGCCACTTGCCTATGGACAAGCTCCCCGCTGATACAGCAGCAGTTTTAAGCCGAAATGAGCGTCTCTTGGTTTTGAAGTAGAGCCAACAGTATGACTTAGCGACTCACTAACCATATTTGCTTTCACAGATCCGTTTTACCGGGGGGGCACAGTCCCACTTCTCACAGATAGCACACAGAAGAACAACCATGCCCGAACCGTGACTCGAACCCGGGACTTCCAGAACACGTGGAAGACGCGCCACCTCTGTGTCAGAAAGCCGGCTTTTGAAGCTATAAATGAGAAAATAGAAAATTCGGAATTACATTTGTTTTCAGCCGTTAGCTCAAAAGTGTATGACACAATCGAGTATCTTCTTGTTGAAACTTCTGAAAATGTTCAAGTTAGTTTTGTGGCTTCAAAAATTAGAGCAGCTCCATTGTAAATCCTTTCCATGCCAAGATTATAAATTATTGCTACTTTTTTGTCTTCTAAATTGAGTCATTACATTTTGAAAGCATTTAATTTGGATGTCCTTTGTCAGCTTTGCACCGACTCTAAAATTACACATTTTTGCATTAAAGGCTTACTAGACAAATTTAAACCTTTTGTTAGAAACCGCAATGAAGAAATACAGAGTTTGACTTCTCTTCTGAATTGGCATTATTGTCCAGGTAATCAAACTGATCTGGTTTCCAGAGGCACCGGAGTTGACGACATTTGGTTGTATGGACCAAAGTATCTTTCCTTGCCTCCTGAATCTGGCCTAAGTCCGACAGTGAGAAAATTTTTGATTGGATTACAAGAAGAAATCCGAAGAAATTTTCCAGTGTGTATGTATTGTGGATATTACCAAGATATATACCAAGATATGTGGATATTACCAAGATATTACGTGGATATACCAAGATATTACCAAGAATAGTAATTTAGAAAAAAATGTGTGAATCCTTGCTAGGGTGAAAAAATTCCTTTAGAAGATTAAGAAGCGCGGTGAAGTAAGCTGCATCTTGACAACCGAAGAATTGGTGGATGCGGAAAACCATTACAGATCAAACGAGCAAAAGCTATTTTTTAGAGAAGAGTATGAAAGTTTAAAAAACGTAAATCCCGTAGACAAGAATTCACGTCTGCGTAATTTTGTTCCCTATTTAGATGAAAATAATTTGATGTGGTTAGATGGAAGACTTGAATTTAGAGATTTACTGCCAGAGGTTAAAAGTCCCATCATATTGCCAAAAAATAATGCTTAATACGTTTAAGAATATGAGAAAATTATGCATGATGGAGTAGCTGCGACACTAACTGGAATAAGATCTCGATATTGGATTTTAAAAGGTCAACAATTGATTAAAAGTATCCTGAAAAATTGTGTTATATGCAAAAAATATCTTTCGAGGCTGACCAGATCACCGCACCTGTACCTCGTGATCGAATTAACAAAGCTCCTCCCTTATCTATTTGTGACTTAGATTTTTCTAGTCCCTTCTGTGTGAAGAACTTTGGAAAAACTCAGAAATCCTATATTGTCTTATTTACTTTCGAAATCACAAGAGAAATTCGCAACATTTATCAGACATGTCTACATGCTTGCTTTCAAAAGATTTATCTCTAGAAGAGGAAATTGCAAAACGATGTATCCCGACAATGCAAAAACCTATCAGAAGGCAAAATCAGAAATTGTTATGTTCTCTAAGATTTTCAGATTTTCTGAGAGAGCAGATAATTTAATTTTGAAGTTTATTACGAAAAAAAAAAGAATTGTATGGAAAAACATAATTGAACGAGCTGCATGGTAGGGAGGCTTTTATGAGCGTCTTGTACAATCTGTGAAGGATAGCCTCAGAAAAATCGTGGGAAAAGCGCTTTTGATCTTTGAAGAGATATCCATTATCTAATTAGTGAAGTGGAACCCGTACTACATTCACGTCCATTGACGTTTGTTTATGACAAAAATAATGAGTCTCAACCTTTGACATCATCTCATTTTTTTTTAAATTTTGGAAAGGAGCCAACTTGTCCATTCACTTTTGAAGAAATATTAGGGTTAGGATCAAAAACTTCATTGTTGAAAAGTATTAAATATCAGCTCCTAAATTTGAGACAGCCGTGGAAAAGATGGAAACAACAACATTTATTGGATCTTAGAACCGCTCATATTCTGAAAAATCCTAATCAATAGATTGATCTTCAGGTGGGTTTTATTTCTTGAAAGTCGCCTTAAAAAATAAAATGCTTTGGAAACTTGGGAAAATAGAGAGAATTGTTCCAGGAAGATGTAATAAAATTCGCGGCAATGAAGTTATAACTGCCAATGGAATTTTGAGAAGAAGCGTGCAACACCTACATCCTTTAGGACTTTCATTTTTCATATTTTATTCCTGGTGTTTTTTCCTACTGAATCCTATGTAGCGTCATTTTAACTGTCTTAATTAATTGGTTTATTGTTTTAATTGAATTTAATGTGTTACATACATAATTTATTAAATTGATGTGAGTTTTTGAATTTGTCATTGATTGGAATTATTGTTCGAACTCATGCGAGTTTGGGTGGGGAGTGTGTGAAAAAAACCGAATAGAAATGGCCATAACCCGCCAAGTTTCTTCCTTGCCTGCTCTTGTGAGATTTCCAGAAAAGAAAATGCATGATCAGGGTACAACTGAACTTGGGAGTTTCATTGGACTTTTTGGATGATAAATGTATTTGATTAATGAAGTCAGTATTTCGAAATCGAAGCGATTGGAATTTTTTTATGAGAGAAACGCAGGGAACAAGAAGAATCTGTTTACATCAATAATCTCTATCGCTTCATTCGATCTGGACACTCCCTCGATGGCGCAGTATTTTACAAAGCATCATTTGATCTATTAAATAGAAAACGTGGAATGGGATTAGGAAATAAGACAGCATTTTAGGATGAATCGGTGCATGCGTTCTCACATGATTGTTTAAAACTGGTTTAAACTGGTTTCTCAAAGAAAAATCTTAGAACTTGCTTGAATTTGAGATGGTCAAAAATCTTCGTTTTTTTAAATGTTAGTGATTGCGAAATATGAGTCATGTGAGAATATGATGTTTTTTCTTGTCGGCCTAATACCAAGCAACATTAAAAAAATGTTCCGATATGGTGACTTGAAATTTGCGATTGCAGGTTTGAATTCATATTATTCATTTCAGAAGTCATTTTAAAATAAAAACAATACTTAAAACCCCCAAATATTCTTAAACAAATTGAAATACTTTTGCAATTGGAAATTTTTTTCAAATACTTTAATCTTAGTTATAGAAATAACATTTCTATTATTACCTCTAATTCTTGAATAGAAACTTGCAAAAATCTCTAAATTTATTAAAGAAAAGTAATGATATTGATTGCATTCCATACATTTGGAATAAAGCAATTTGAGAGAATTTCAAAACTGTTTTTAAAATGGTTGATGGCCAATATTATTTTCAAGGCCACTCACTGGCTAATGAATTATAAACCTTTGTGATTTGCTTTTGAATGCGTTCTAGGGATGAAGTATGCAATTTTTTTGTTATCATGTGGGTTACACGTGGTTAGAATGCTAGTATAAGTAAAGTGTAAAGTCATTTTCGTGAGGAATGAAGTAAAATGGGAAAATCAACAGATATTTCACCATTTGAAAAAGACTTATTGTTGGTGCCCGCTTAGCATGTGCCTTGATTTCAAAAACAGCAGATCTGACTGGGTTCTCAAAAACAAAGGTTTTCAAAAATTGGAATCATGTTTCACAATTTTTCTCTAGAAGATGTAACTGCTGTTCGAGCACAATTTTCCAAGAACCTGATCGATGGTGTTTCCGACCAATTGTACGGCAGAACAGGGACTCTACTCTAGTGCAACTGACGCAAATCGACAACTAAGGTTATTCCCAAAAGATTTCAGCTCGAATCATGCGCAGATAATTGAAAAGAATAGGAATGTATAATCGAGTGCTTGTGATAAAACCACTCATTTCTGCCAGACACGCAAGAATTTCATTGCAGTGGTGTTGGGAAAGAAGACACTGGGCATTTGAGGATTGGAAACGGGTAATGTGGTCTGATGAATCACGCTACACCTTATTTCGAAGACGCAGAATTTCGCAAGAAACCCACGAAGCCATGATCTTGCCTTACTCGCACTGTGGAAGGGTCTGGGATGAGTATCATGATATGGAGCATGTTCTGGTGGCATGGAATTGTTGCCCTGGTGTTCATCGAAAGTAAATAAACAGCCATGCGATACCTATATACACTGAAGTGACAAAAGTCATGGGATAGCAATATGCAAATATACAGATGGCAGTAGTATCGCAGCGAAAAAGTATAAATGCACAGTTCGTTTTCCAGAGCTTTCATTTGTGTTCAAGTTATTCATGTGAACAGGTTTTTCGTGATTTATGGTGGCACGACGAGAATTAACAGACTTTGAACGTTGAATGTTAGTTGGAGCTAGACGCATGGGCCATTCCATTGCAGATATCGTTAGTGAATTCAACATTCCGAGATTCACAGTATCAAGAGTGTGCCGAGAGTATCAAATTTCAGGCATCCCATCCCATCATTGACAGCGCAGTGGGCAACCACCTGCACTTAACGACCGAGACCACCGACGTCTGTGTAGAATGTTCAATGTTAATAGACACGCAACACTTCGTCAAATAACCGCAGAAATCAATGTGGGACGTGTCCGATAGGACTATGCGGCGAAATTTGTCTTTCTTGGGCTATGACAGCAGAAGACCGACTCGAGTGCCTTTACTGACAGCACGACATCACCTGCAGCGACTCTCCTGGGCTCGTGAGCATATCGACAGGTCCCTAGACCAGTGGAAAACTGTGGCGTGGTCAGATGAGTCACGATTTCAGTTGTTACGAGCTGATGGTAGAGTTTGAGTGTGGCGCAGACCCCACGAAGCCATGGACCGAAACTGTCAGCAAGGCATTGTTCAAGCTGGTGGTGGCAGCATAATTTTGTGGGCTGTTTTTACATGGCATGGACTCGGTCCTCTGGTGCAACTGAACCGATCATTGACTGGAAATGGTTATATTCAGCTGCTTGCAGATCACTTGCAGCCATTCATGGACTTCACGTACCCACACAGCGATGGGATTTTTATGGTGACAATGCGCCATGTCACCGGGCCAGAATTGTTCGCGATTGGTTTGAAGAATATTCCGGACAATTGCAGCGCATGAACTGGCCACCTAGATCTCCCGATATGAATCCCATCGAGTATTTATGGGACATCATCGAAAGGTCCGTTTGTGCCCAAACTCCTGCTCCATCCACACTTTCACAATTTTGGACGTCTATACAGACAGCATGGTTCAATATTCCTGCAGAGGACTTCCAACGACTTGTGGACTCCATGACACGTCGAGTTGTTGCACTTCGTCGGGCAAAAGGAGGACCGACACAATATTAACAGTCATTCCATGACTTTTGTCATTTCAGTGTGTACTGGCAGATCAATGCACCCTGCAAAGCTGCATTTTTATGCTGATGGCGACGGATATTTCATGGATTTTAATGCAACTATACACCTTGCCAGAAGTGTTCAAAATAGGTTAGCTGACCCTCAGTCTGATTTCCAACACCTTCCCTGGCCTCCGCATAACCCGTATCTTAAACACATAGAAAATGTGTGGGATATGGTGGAAAGATGCATCCGACTGAGCTCTCCCCTTCCATATAACTTAAAATATCTAAAAAGTTGCATAGCCAATGCATGGTATTCACTGGATATAAACGCACTCCAAAAGCTTGAAGAATCCACGCTCAAACGGATCAGAGCAGTTATACGTGCAAAAGGTGGTCCAATAAAATATTGATCTTGGGATCTAATTCATTGGCCAGTGAGTATAATTGTTCCTTATTTGGAGCAGTTGCTCAGAAGCAGTTGGATTTTTGGCATTTGTGTGAAATTGACATCCATGTTTTACATCTGCATTGTAAATATGCTTCAATAAGCAGATGTCTCGTGATAATTAAAACAAATAATAATATTTAGATATTCATAACCTACATCAAATATGATTTTAAAAAATTTTAAGCCAAATTTTCAATTGACTTCTGAAGCCAAAAGATGAAAGTTCAAAATATTGGTTTTAAAAGTACAATTCCAGTAAAGACAGGATGAAATGTTTCAAATTTCTTTCAATCAATAAAAAATAAAATACACGGTCTCTTTTGAAGAGCCCCGATGCCATGCATTCATATTTTCTTTCAATAGCAGTAACTCTCATCACATACCACGCAATGAAAATGAAGTCGTAAAAGTATTTCTGGCGACATTAGTAGAGTCAAACTGATTTCTTTAAATAGAGAATGCCTAATATCGCAGCGGTACGATATTGCGTGCACAAAGAAAATGTATGTTAAGCAGTATAGCATCTGCACTTCTTTCAAGGGAAAGGACCGCAGCAAAAGAACTGTCAACAGCAACAAACCTTTAAATGTAGTCAGCCAAAATCACCTGAGTTCTCACAAGTTTCATGTCTAATTCCTTTAATTAATTCAAATAAACATTATTTTCTGTGGACAGTATCGGGATGTAGAACTAGAAATACAAGTTTAAATTTTTGTAAAGTCACAAAGTTTCATGCAATGAGGGATAAAACTACGATGAAAATTTTTCAAAGAGCTTGGTAACAATTATCGACAATAAGTAGCTAATAGTACGATCGTTTGCAGAAAAATGTTGTTTCATGCATGTTTTTTATCATCATGAAATAGGTTTCATAATTCTTAAGGACTAACTCATATCAATGATATTACTATTATATAAAATTTATCCGTCTTAGTCAAAAGTGTGAAGGAAAACTTTTCCAACTATCCTTATGTCACCAAGAAGAATTATCCTTATCTCACCAAATGAAGTCTTCCTAAACGTCGGTTGTACATCCAACGAGGAAAAATAAAGAATTTGTGAGAATGAGATGGGCTTATTACCTATTGGAATTAAATGCCATGGAGGGCATTAATTACTGCGTTCCCTGGTAAAACATCTTTATTGGAGAACATGCGGGGAAATTTTCGGGAAACCCCTTTGCCTGGCTTGTAATTCATTATCCCATTCTGTATGCCTTAACAATATGCCAGATGACGCACTAATATAAAATCGTTATTTATATAAATCCGAAGATTATTTATATAAATCCGAAGAAGTTCTTTCATCCCTGATTGAATGGAGGTTAGGAGCCATCATATCGCACTAAAATTGTTGGTGATTTCACTTTTTAATGTTTCAAGTATGCACTTTCCAACTTTATTGAATTGCATGTTTTGATAATCATTAGCATTTGAATGCACATCGATTCATCGACAAGGTGAAACATTGTTAATGGAAACAAACACACACGTTTCCTGTTGGCGGTTCAAATTTATTATTACTTTTATTTTTATTTCTGTGGATATGCTGGAATGCGAAAAGAAAACAGGATGAAATATTATTTAAGATTCGCTATCTAACACCATAACGTGCAGTTTCTTACTTGGAATAGATGCAAGGTCCGGAAGGGAATGCTTCATTTTGCAGAATGCATTCTAATGAAACAGAAGAGATGGAGTATCCAATCATGAATGATGCATAAATTTCTTTTTAAAAAGTTTAATGAGGACTTATTACTTATTACGTTAATTGCTCAAAGCAACCATGCGAAGGATGTTGGGGCGAAAATACTGCTTAATGTTCTAAAATATCTCAAAATATTATCTCGCCTTATACGATTAAGTCACCTTACCTAAAGGCATATAAGATAATAGTTGAAAGGTTACTGTGTGAGTAAGCATTTTCTCACTTTTTTTTGGTCGTGAGAGAAAAAAATCAGTTATTTTCGATTTAAACCGATAGAGAATGGAAGTTAAGAAAGCAAAAAATGTCAGTCTATAGACCCTAATTCAAATTTAAGTGCTCCGTCATGAAATAAGTTTATGTAAATGTGAAATGCTATTAGACTAAATTTACTGTAAACTTAAAATAAAATGAATCAAAACTAGTCACTTCAAAAATAAATTTTTTAGCTTTTATTTTTGTTCACTTCATTCAATTTATAATAGCGATTGTGCAACTGGCACACTTTTAAAAATATTCAAACTTTTTGAATAGATTTCCGCCCGGAGTCCCAGCCTGCACCGTCAGAGATGCAGACAGATGTAACTCAGGAAACACTAAAAAAAATAAGCAAAAAATCCAAGAATCACTTCGTGTACAGATTTGAAAGGAAAACTTTTCAGTAAGCGCTTACATTGATGGACCACGGATTTTACATTTAATGGACCATGAGGTATCTTCTGAGGCTCCATTTCAAAAAAAAATTATTATTGCCCATACCTCCCCCGCCTCTTGTTCTGAAAAAATGAGGATGAATACCCCCACCGCCACCCCAAAAGAACCCTCCCTTTACTCTTGTCAGAGTGATTACATTTCTCACTCATCTGGAAATAAAAGAATTCATTCGAACTCGGGAATCGCTTCGGAAATTGGGATCGATGGGAATCTTGACGCCTGAAAATCAGTTTCTTGTCTTAGAACGCTCATCCATCCTTTGAGAAAAAGAAATTTATTTTATT
Organism: Argiope argentata; assembly: GCA_026289955.1. Classification (NCBI taxonomy): domain Eukaryota; kingdom Metazoa; phylum Arthropoda; class Arachnida; order Araneae; family Araneidae; genus Argiope; species Argiope argentata. Next base: position 808,247 of record JAOUZG010031957.1, on the reverse strand, counting down.
CAACGATCTTTTCCTCCGTTTATATTTCGATTATTTGGTATTTACCTTTAAGCATCTGAACATTGTTCAGGATATTTACTAGTTAATTTGCTGCATTTTATCGTTACCAGATTTTCAAACGAAGGGCTTATAAGGCGATATAATATTTACCGTCACTCCAAAATTATGTCTTTAAAGTGAATTAGTTTAAAATTTCGTTTGTTTTATTAAACAACGAGACGGAGAACATGACATTGTCATTTTTTACGACTGATGGCACGGAAAATTTTTCTCCCCCCCCTCTTGTCATAGAACGATCACTTACCGAGAAATATTGCATCGGAATTTCGATGTCTCTTTCCGTTTTAGTCCTTTTGAGCATAAACATACATTTTTGGAACTATGAAACGTTACCTTTGAAAGCGGCGGCAGATTAAGCTGGACGAAGGAAGCTTGGGATTCGGACGAAATCTATTAAAGGGCCTATCTACCTATCGTGTGGAAAAAAAGCAGGATTAGTTGAAAAGTGCAACAAAATCGGACCTTTGAAATGCAGAGCGACGTTTCATCCCTGGAGCAGGGAATGACCCGATCGCTCGGAGGCAAGAAGAGGATGCACGAGGGCAATTCAGTGTGAATTTTTTTTTTCAGCAAAACCTCCAATTTGAAAAAAAATTATAAATCAATTTTGTCAACTGATAGAACGTTACACCTTTTGTATGTGAATACAACTCGAAATCGATACGCATATCTACATGTACAACATATAACACAGATGCAACATATCTACGCATCGTGACATTCAAAATGCCCATTTGTATCAAACTTCAAATCTGTACTAGTTGATACCCATATTATAACGTATGTGAGGAAGTTTAGAGTAGAACATTCTTGATTGTTTGAATAATGTGAAACAGCTTGTGAAGTAACAGAGCACGCTTTTGCATAGAATAGGTATACTAAATAGCCAAGAATATCATGGCCTTTTTGACATTTTTGTGCAAATCAATGACTGAAAAGTATATTAAAAATTCTGAACAAAAGATTTGTTCCATTTGGGATACTGAAAGAGTAAAATAGTTTTCCTGATCATAAGCGTAATAATAAATCATACTAAAATCAACCAATAAGACTTTGCTTTCCTACACAAAGAATATAGCTCTTCTGCTGTCTCAATGCAGGAGAGTTTTCTCCTGAAACTTAATACTTCACGTCATATGTGACAGGTAGAAAAATCATGTAGTATGACACCTTTGCAGCAGGAATTTCAAAAAAGAAATATGAAAATACTTTTAATATCATTTATCCTCTATTGTCATTCAAGAAACTAATTTTTTTTTTCATTCACTGTAACCGATCTCCCCATCATACAGGGATTTGATCTTTAGAACAAAAGGATCAAGTAGTTAATTAGTAAAGATATATAATATCTAAAAAAAGTATATCAGCTCATGACCGATTTAAAGAAAAATTAATCTCATTGATTGTCGAAATGAAACAACGTGTATAACTTGCAAAAAGTTAAGTGTTTCATATTTTTGGAAAAATATTAGTTTTCCTATTTTAACATTTGAAACTTTTTTAATTTTTTTGCACAATGTCGTAGAAGGCCCTTTCTTTAAGAATAAGCAAGTACACCATTTGAAATTGTAATTCAGAATGCAATAACTCCCTAAGAGCTCACTAGTTGAACTTTAGCATTTATTATCACTAGTTTAATTTCCTTAAAATGAACTATCAAATAGTTTTATTTCCATTTCTGTAGTATGTCCACATATGTAATAAGAATGAGTGCTAATAAGAGAAGTATGAATTGACAATCTCACAAACGGTGTAAAAAAGTTGTATCTAAATTTCGAATTATGAACGGGGAAGATATTTCCAGCTTTCCCTCATTATTTTATCTATTTAAACTTTCGTCTATCTTATAAGGCGAGTGAAAACAAAAATTTTGATAATTTATCAATTCCTGATGAAATTGTACATACTAAGTGAAAAAAAATTGAGCCCTTTTTTTTCATAGGTTGAATCAGCAACCTAAGAAATAGAAGCCACATAAGAACAAATCTTAGAGATACAGAGTGCAAATTATGAAGTATCAATAAATTCGACTTGTAACATATTTTGTATATGCTACAGGTTTCTGTTTGGTAAAGTACGAAGTCATTAGCTGTTGAAAGTTATTATAAACATGAAAAAAAGTTATTGCTCTATGGTTTTCTAAAGATAACCAAATCAGGCCTACGATGTTATGGTTATCTTTGATGTTGCCTATGATGTTATCTTTGACGAATGACCAGATTCTATTATGAATTAGCAAAATCCCGCTCGCTCGAAACTAAAATCATGTATCTGTTCCATTTATAATTTGATGAACACATAAAGCACTGGTTTTTCAGACATTTTTCCCCCTTTTCTAGACTGACAAAAATTAATAATCATTTTAAAAAGGAATAACGATTAGGGCATGCAATGCTATTCAAATGTAATTTCCGTTTTGAATAATGTTAGAAAAGAAGATTTTTTTTCCATGTGATAGTGATCACTGCTTTATTGTTAGAAAAGAGGAAGATTTGTTTTTCCATGAGATAAAGAGCGATTGGATAACTTTTCTGTGTAAGGTAAACTATTAATGGAAATACGTTATCTCAAATTTCAAAATATTATTAGAGAGCATTTTTTCAAAGCACGTGTTATCAATCCGATAGTAAAACGTCATCTTATGGCATGACTTATATTCCATAATCATTGGCATTTAGAAAAGCTGTGGTTTCTAAACATCTCAAAGTCAATCGAGTTCTAAATTTTTTTTTCTCAAGGCTGAATTATTCTTAAGGGGAAAAACCAATTTAAACCAGTTTTAAACAACCACGTGACTATCAGAATATGCATATTTCAATATTTAGAATAATCTTTCTTTTTTAAATCTCACAATTGTTATTTCAATAATCATAGTCATAATTTGCATTTCCAACCGAGATGACTGTCTTCTTCATATAGAATTTGCACTCAAAAAGGTAATCCAAATGTTTATCATTGGAAAAAATATATATACCTTTTTAATCAGCCTCAATTTGTGACAAATGTTACAACAACAGCTGATTGTGAAAGTCCCTCTTTTCCCCTTGTTTTGTAAATTCTAAAATAAGACAAAATTCGTCAAATGAGGTTCCTGAGCCAGTACAGTTATAATTACTAGTGCCTGGATACATCTCAACTTTACCAAGTCTAGCTAACTTGGATAATGTTTATAACCCTCAGAACAACGTAAATATTTTTATTGACTCAAGACACACTCTTTCAATGATATCTGCAGATGTTGTGAGAAAACTTCACTTGACAAGAAAAATGTAAACCTTTTTAGAGTGAAACAAGCTCATGGAATGATAGAATTAACTTAAATTTATGACATGTATTTAAAAATTGGCCAAATAAATCAAATTATCAATCAGATTATGTATCTATTCTACATAATTCTTTACAGAATACATAATTTGTTGTACATACAAGTTGGTAACATTTTTTTTTCATTTTGAAATATCTTATTTTTATCACAGTCTAAAATTAATTTATATAAACTACAATTCGAAAATCTTAAGATGATACATGTATCATCTTAAAATTTCCGGATTGTAGTTTATAAATATTAATTATAGACTGTGATAAAAATAAGATATTTCAAAATGGAAAAGTTATTACCAACTTGCATACCAACAAGCAATATACAAAACAATTTTTTTGCCCTTTGCACTCAGAAAAGTAATTCGATGCATAATTAATCAATAGGCAAGGGCTTGTTTATAGCTCCAAATTTGTGTGTGTTGTGTCTGTTTAAAATTAAATTTCTCCGACTTTTTACCATTCTGTAGGTATTTTCAATAATCAAAATTGAAAAATAAATAAATGAAAATCCAAAATAAAACACCGTCTTGAATGGTGCCCAAGAGGTACCATCGAGTGCAAAGGGTTAAAATCAATTTCTACTTAGGATATTAGGAAAAATTTAGAAATTTAGGCAAAAGATTATTTCGGTTAATTTTTATTTAAATATTACAATTGTTGCTCTCGTGTTCCGCTTTACAACGGAAGGTGGTGTGAAATACCTCCTGAGGGTATGGACTTCTAAGCTCCCAAATAACGATCACCTTTGGATATTATATCCAAAGATAACATATAAAATAAACATAAATTGACATCTGTGGATATAGAAGGTTTATACGAATTTCAAGACCTCAACCGGATTCTTAAGATTTTCAGTTGCAACATACAATTGAAGCAAGTTATTAGCTGATGTCAACCACCTGCAGAGAGCTAGTTTTCCAGGGTTTCTTAAAGAAAAATATAGTGAGCAATTTCTGCTTGAGACAGCGATACACATATCAAATAAATATTTTTGATCTGTACCTAAATCATTTTTCTCTTCCTGAAAAGGAAGGTTATTTTCAATTGGCAAGAAGTTAATTACAGGAAGACTAACGCAGAATTCTAGTTGCTGACCTACTTCGCCTTTAAACATTGGGTTATTTCGTTTTACCATCTAAATGACAAAAACGATTTTCCAACGGTAGCCCATTACATTGGAGCAAACAGATTAACATAACATTGTAAAGTCTTTTTATTTCCTTTTCAATCAAAGAAATCACACCATTATTATACCCAGAGTTTTAAATAGTTCAACAACAATAAAGTTCAAATGTTGTTTGCTTTGTTCTATATCTTTAAGAAATTCCAGTATACAGTCTGCTGTGTCTTTTCCTATGCCATATTCAGGTGTTACATGACATCAAAACTTTGAGTTTCGTTCATGTATTAATGAAACTTGCACTTTGAAATAACTTTTTACACGTCTTACTACCTCTCTTTTCTTGAACAAACGTCATGTCTTTTCTCCCATCAAAAACATTTCTTTATTTTCGGTTATGAGAATACAACGATTGTCTTTAATGAAAACCGTTCGATTTTTTTGACCTTGCGCTTCTTATTATCAACCTGTCTATTATATAGGTTTTGGCTTTTTCTGTGATTACACTCAAGCCTAGCTATAGCTGTAGATGCTCTATCTGATATTCCGATGCGGTCAGCAATTAAAACTAGAGATGACAATTTAATACGCATTTGCTGATTTTCTCTTCGTTCAGTTTCGAAGAGTCTGGCAGTTTTATCTCTTCTTGTCAGTTTGATGGATTTGGTGTGTCTCTATCTTCCTGTGAGTTTTCTCTTAAATCGCTCTGTTGTTCTTCGGCTCTGTCAATGACCATTTCTTGCACACTAGTAATTTTTGACTGTTCTTGATTAACGTTGACTATTCTCTGTAGTTGTTAACTTTTTCTTAATTCTCTTCACCGCAAAACTATTGTGGTAGCTACATTATTGTTAACTATCACCATTTTCCTGTTAAAAAGTTGAGCTTTTAGAAACTCTTCATACGTAAAGTGGACATGACTTCATTGATAAGATGTCAAATTTTTGTATTCCTTGCACCCTTATGCACCACCGATGGCCAACTTTCACTTACAGGACATAGGGTGGGTTGAACACTTTTGAAGAGGTTCCTGGCCGCAGTAAATCGTGGCACTTGTCTCCATATTACTGAATATAGTGGCTAAGCAGTGGCACTTTCTTTTCAATATCCGACTCTTTTTGACTGAAGGACAATATATCGGTCAAGCACCGAAGCTGATTTTCTGCAGAGGCCTCTACAAACCGTTCTAACAACTATACCTACGGTTTGGAAGGCTTTCCAAAGCTAAATATGGAATACAACTTACTAACACCTGCAGCGAATATCTTTAATTTCGCATTTGTTCTTTCGCTCCTTTTAGTTTTGAGCCGACTGTACTCATTTTTCGTGCACTCACATCGCCCAAAGTTTACATTGTTGCTTAAGCTTATGCACCACCGATAATATAAGCTTATGCACCACCATATATATATATATATATATATATATATATATATATATATATATATAGTTGGAGATCGCTGCAGACAACAAACGACTCGTCAATCACCATCGTGCTTAACATGAAAGACATCTCGCCCCCAATCCTTTTGTCTTATTGTGTTTCTCATTCATCTGGAAATAAAAGAATTCATTCCGACTCCGAAATGGTTCCGGAAATTGGGATCGATTGGAACTCCGACGCCTGGAAAATCAGTTTCTCGGTTTTGAATGCTCCCTCCACCACCCCTGTTTTGTCTATACATTACGTTAAGAAAAATGAATTTATTTGCTTGGAAGAGTCTATTCCCTTTTTCCATTATATGAGATGCACACTAAAAATTCTGAACATTGTTTGAATGGTGTTCAAAATGCTGTGTGCTCTTTAGTTAATTTTCTACCTTTTGTCATCTCGAGCAATTTCGGTTGACATGGAAAGATGTTAGATGTTTTCTTTAGATCGAAAATGTACCAACAGAGGTAGATTATAATTTTTTTTTGAAATGCTATGTGAGGTTTTGGAAGACTATGCTTTAATGTTTAGTAATAGATGGCTGATATAAGAGAATAAAGGAAATAGGAATATGAATCTAAGAGATATTTCCGTTTAATCAAATCACCATAAAATTATGAGTATTGCAACTTACTAACTCAATTTTCGTTAAAGAATATTAGAACTGGATTGTAATGTGATGCGAAATAACATAGAAATAACAAAAAAAATTAAAATTAAAACATGTTTACTTACTTACCCTTATTTGATCCCTACAGTTAAATTTCATAAAGAACCTTTAAAATTTAGATTTGTAACCTGTAGCAAGGGTAGTTACAATTATTTCTCGGGCAAACATTTCTTCAAATACTTAAAAATTATTCTTAATAAAATTAAAGAAGATAATTTTATAACTGATAGCAACAAAGAAATATTGAACTTCCTTAAAAATCAAAACATTTTTAATGTTAATACTTATGACTTAGAAAACCTTTAAACTAATCTCCCGAATGAAAAATTAATAAACGTTTGTATGTCTTTATTTGTGGAATATTTAAATGAAAATAACTAAAAATAACTGGCTGGAACTATGCACATTTAATATTTCTGAAAATTACATTTTTAATGGTATTAATTTTTTAAACAAATAAAAGGTATTCCAATGGGAACGTCTTTTTCAAGTGCCCTTGCAAACATTTTTTTACATTACTATGAGAAAAAATCATTAAGCTTAACTTAATTAACGGATGGAGGTACATAGATGAACTCCTGTTAATTAATGTAGAGAATACGAATGTAATAAAAAACTGCTATCCAAAAGAAATAATTCTAAATAAAACAAATGAAAAACTAACCGAAGCTAATTATCTTGATTTAAAAATTAAAATTGCTAACGGTAAAACACTGGTGGGTTTATATGACAAAAAAAACGAATTCAATTTTAAAATAATAAAACTTTGCAATTATAATTCTAATTTAAACTCAAATTTTTTAAAAAAATTTAATATTTTCACAATTTAACAGAATAAAAAATATTTGTAATAATAAAAGATCTTATATAGAAGCTACAGATTGTTTAAAAAAATCTAGCCAATAATGAATTCCCAAGAAATTACTGTAATATTGAAATTTTAACTAAAGAAGGTTTAGATCTCTTCGACTAACCCACTAGTAGGCACAGAATTTTACAATAAACTAATAATTTTTAAGAAGATAATTTTTCAATTCCCCGGTGTCCGCTATGCACTGGCTTCTGCGTTAAAATCTACACTTACATCCAATTTCAATAGGACTTTCCCGTGCTTCTAAGAATCAAAGGAAAATACAATTAACTTTATTATATTAAAAATCTTCTCCCTATGTTTAATTATTATTCATGAGATTATAAACATAAAAAAAACTTAAAATATTTTGAATTAAAAAAGCCCGAAATCGAAAAATCTACGCACTCCTTAACTAAAACTTCAGTCTTCGTCTAGGGGGCGGGATTTGACGACCTAAACTAATCTCGGATTGGACAAACAGTTCTTCTCCACTATCCTTCCTGATTTGGCATTCACCTCAATTTCTTCCAATCTGTTTTATTTGCTCTTTAGCGCTGCTTGGGTGCACATCTCTCTCTTAAGGGTTTGTTCTAGACTTCTTATTTTCTTACTTGTTCTTTTGCTAATATGGGTTTATTTTTTATTGTGTTTAGTATTTTGTGATATATGTTTTTTCTTCAATCATGAATTTTGTTTGTGAGTTTTTTTTCTAATTGTCTTTTGTTTTTTTGTGCTAAAAATTGATGCCTCTCTTCTACTTTAAAATTCGGAATTTTTCGGGTTATAAAAGAGTTAATTTTTTAGACAATAGTCTAACTCTTTACAGAAAAAAATTCCACTTTTTATTGGAATCCTTGCTTGATGGTGACCCTTGAGAAAGTCATCAGGCCGGATTTCTCATTTTTTTAATTACAAATATCTGTTTTTTATTCTTCTTATATATATATATATATATACTAGCTGACCCGACAGACGTTGTCCGAAAATTTCAAAATTTCTTGAATAAGTTATAATAATCTGGTGTTCGTTTTGATGAAAAATTGTATAAAAATGTTATTATAATACCTGACGTCATCAGGTGTACAGTTCCCACAACTAAACCTATCGATTACTTGTGAGTATGCGTATACTATGAGCTAAGTTGAATAAAGAAACTTAAACTGAACTGAAACTAAAACTTTACTGTTTCTATTCTACTTTGTTGAATACAAACTTAAACTTGTTTTAATTAAATGGTAAAAATAGATGAAATTCGACCTATTATTCTTAAATGTATATTTTTTTAATGTACAAAAAATAAATTTATCGTAATGCCATTTCATGCACGATATTTTAGGTTAATCCTTGTGGGGTATAAACAAATTCGATGGTTTTCCAACCTTCGAACACGCAACATATAATTGGCCGTGCGAAAAGCAAGGATTTTCTAAATCTAAGCCACAAATTGCCATCGTTTGACCTTTTGACTTATTAATAGTCATAGCAAATGCCAAGCGAATTGGAAATTGCAAACGTTTGAATGGGATAGGCGAGTCTGAAGGAATCATTGGGATCCGTGGTAAAAGTACAACTTCATCTTGAAATTTGCTGTTCAAAATAGTAGCCTCAAGAATATTTCTCATGATTTTTTTAATGACTAATGACTAATTTTGGTGCATTCAAATTTCGAAGCAAAAAGATAGGTAAGCCAATCTTCAATCTCAAGTTATGTGGTAAAGTTTTACAAATTAGCTCTGCATTGAAAAGATATAAATTAAAACATGTTTGTTTTAAAGCTTATTAACTGGGTTACTAATGTATTCGTTATAAATGCATGTTATCATGAAATAGCAGGGTCGAAAGAAATCAACTTGAAGGATTTGACAAAGATAATCCTAATACTCCTTTCTTATACTTTGATTGACGTCAAATGTTTGACAGTTAGAGGGAGTTTGTTTTAAATGTTTAACCAAATGCGTGAATTTTCTACACCAGTTTGGGTAACAAAAATTGGTAATGAATTTTTAATTCCTTTATTTGTTTTATTTTAATTCAAAAGTACTTCAAAATTAATCCGAAAAAAATCGAATAATTAACAATGTTGAGTTTTAAATGCATCATACACTAAAAAAAATAATAATTGTTTAAAACATATCCTTTCAGGTATAAAAAAATCGAAGAAATTTGCAATATCTTTATTTTGATATCTGATGTATATTTAAACTGTAAGCTATCGTTTGGGAAAAAATTATTATGATATATTAATTCGTTTGCTCAATATCAGCATTTTTTTTATTGTTATTAGGATGCCACACCCACCTGTTTCCATTTGGACAGCTGCAGTAAAAACAGTTTCGTTTTCCTCCAAACACTGCTAGTGAGCATGTAATTCTGATTTTAAGGTGTTGTTTTTGCTTTGGCAGATGTTAAAAACTTCTACCTTTTCTTTCTTTTGTTGTTTGTTTTGGTTTGTTCATACTTTCGTCATACATTTCATATTCGAATGGCTCGTTTCAATTCCTTTGAAATTAGATACAAAAACCGTTCTATTCAGGGTTAAAATTAAAAATTACTTTCAATTACCTTTTTTTTTCTAAATTTTGTTTTAAACATTTTTTTTATCAGTTTTCATTACCGAAAGCCTAAAGGACGTCCAAATAAAAGCAAACAAAGTCTGAAAATGTTAAGATCTGATGGACAAAGAAATCCTTTGATTCATAACCAAGCAATTCTAATGACATTTTGGAAGCTTCTACCAACTGCAATAAACCTGAAATAGTGAATTCATCATCAAAAAATCGTATATAATAGTTACATTGTTTTGTGCAATCACTTTAGTATTCTTTTTTGAAAAATATTCTTTGTCATGAATGTCAGAAAAAATTTCTTCAAATCCTTCAAGTAAGGTTTTTTTTTTCAATCAAAAATGTGTCTATTATGTGGTAAATATGGTAAAGAATTTTGTTCTGTATTTACTGGTGAAAGGGAACTTACATAAAAAAAAACACCTTTGAAGTGAAAACAAAGTTAGAGAGGCCTTCTTGTCTCCACGAAGAAAATATATCAAAATTTGATTGCTGTTTTATTATAACTCAGTTTAAAAAGAACATTATATAAAATAAATTATATCTTATAAGCCTGTATCATGTTATCATATAAAAACAATGAATATGAAAAAAATTCAAAAAAATCAGTACATGTCAAATTAGAAGAAAAACATGAGCTCATAATTTATGAAACAGGTGAATTTTGATTTGCTTCAAATTTTTTATTATACTTGTTTATGGCTGTATATATAGTTTAAAAATGTTATATGAATATAAATTAATCTTTGTGGCTAATGAAATGCTATTAAGAAAGTCTAAAGTCTAAATTTTTTATGAAAAAAAGGAGTTGGTTTGGTTTCACCAATAGTATTTCCTTTATATTCTTTGAGAACTCTTACAAAAATATTTTAAATTTATAGGTGTACATATTTCATAAAATAAACAATTATTTTAATAAATATGAATAATTAACAAATTAATTTATTTCAATTATGTTTTTGGTCTGTAAATGTACATTTAAATGTATTTTTAGCTTTTCTTCGAAATGAAATTTTGTGATGCTCTTCAAAATTTCAAATATTCTATCCATTCTACTTTTAGTTACAACTCTGAAACTTTTCTCTTATGCTTTATGAACATATAATAATATAATTTGCATTTATAGATGAATTATGTAACTAATATTTTTTTATTGAAGACCTCAAGTAATATTATTGCATTGATTTTTTTAAATTTTTTCAAAAAAAGTCAATAATATCAAGTTTTAAAAGGAAAATCACATTTTGAATAAATTCAAGCATGCAAAATATCATTAAAATTTCAAAACAATACAATATTTGTGTCTATTAATTAAGATTTATAAATTGACCATTGGGTCTGGATTTGAATGAATACTCTGCGTGAATTAAACAATTTTGCTTTCATAAAGTTGATTTATAGAATTAATAAAATAGATACTGTGAAATAGATAACTTTATTTTGCATTTACTTTTTTAGAAAATATATTTATTTATTTCATTTCAAAGAATCATGTACTGAAAATTACATTTATCTGGATTTTATTTCCAGCAAAAATTTTAAAAGAATATAAACAGAATCTTGAAAGCATGTTAAGCCGAACATTGTTAGCATGGGAAGAAAAAAACTGAAGACTTATTCATTTGGTGATTTCTTATGACTACAACTTAAAACCACTTTAAAAAAAGATGTACTTAAAAAATATATATAAAATAAATTATATCTTAGAAGCATGTATCATATTGTTATCATATAATAACAATGAATATGAAAAAAATTCAAAAAAATCAGTACATGTCAAATTAGAAGAAAAACATGAGCTCATAATTTATGAAACAGGCAAATTTTGATTTGCTTCAATTTTTTTATTATATTTGTTTATGGCTGCATATGTAGTTTAAAAATGTTATATGAATATAAATTAATCTTTGTGGCTAATGAAATGCTATTAAGAAAGTCTAATTTTAATTTGAACATTTTTTTTGATGAAAAAAAGGAGTTGGTTTGGTTTCACCAATAGTATTTCCTTTATATTCTTTGAGAACTCTTACAAAAATATTTTAAATTTATAGATGTATATATTTCATAAAATAAACAATTATTTTAATAAATATGAATATTTAACAAATTTAATTTATTTCAATTATGTTTTTGATCTGTAAATGTACATTTAAATGTATTTTTTGCAAAATATAGTTTTCAATTTCACAGTATCTATATTATTAATTTTATAAATCAACTTCATGAAAGCAAAATTGTTTAATTCATGCAGAGTATTCATTCAAATCCGGACCCAACGACCAATTTGTAAATCTTTATTAGTAGACACAAATATTGTTTTGAAATTTTCATAATATTTTGCATGCTTAAATTTATTCAAAATGTGATTTTCCCTTTATTGCCAAATTTCTCGCCAATTTGGCGGAGGACCTATACGGAAGCTGAGCCTTGAGGGGAGCGGTCTTCAATAAAAAAATATATAAATACATAAAGTTTCAGATTTGTAACTAAAAGTAGAATGCTTAGAGTATTTGAAATTTTGAAGAGCATCACAAAATTTCATTTTGAGAAAAAGCTAAAAATACGGGTGATAAGTAGTTTAACCCCCTTCTTCGCCAAGTTGGTGATAATTTGCCAAAGATGGCAACTTTATGGTTTTCCTATTAAACTACGATCGCACCTGCGTTTACTTTTTTAGAAAAATATATTTATTTATTTCATTTCAAAGAATCTTTTGCTGAAAGTTATATTTTTCTGGATTTAATTTGCAGCAAAAATTTTAATAGAATATAAACAGAATCTTGAAAACATGTTAAGCCGAACATTGTTAGCATGGGGAAAAAACCCGAAGCCTTATTCATTTGGCAATTACTTATTACTACGACTTAAAATAACTTTAAAAAAAGATGTACTTAAAAATATATAACTAACAGAAATACTGTTTAATTACAAAAGCAACATAACTAACCTTTTACAGCGTGTATCCGAAGTAAACCAAAACAGCAAACCAATAGTTTTGTCTCCGTTTAAATAATGTGCTCAACAAAATGCGCATGCGTTAAACTTCTTCAACAGAAAATGCATTTTTTTTCCTACATGAGTTGGACAGATTAGAAATTTTTAATTCCCTTTATTCTGTTTTATTTTAATTCAAAAGTACATCAGAATGAACCTTAAAGGCCAATTTATTAACGATGCTTAATTTTAAATGCAATAAATGCGATGAAAATAAAAAAATCGTTTGAAATAATCGATCGGAAACATGTTAAGCCTAACCTCATCGCTGTTAGAAAAAAAACCTAAAACTTTACTCATTTCGCGATGGGGGAAGGAAGTTATTTTGGCGGGAAAGTTAGTTTTTAATTAATAATTAAAATTCTACAATTTGTAGGGGACTGAATTGTGAATCTAAACCATTCTCGAATCCACTTGAACACACACAAAAAATTTCATTAAAATCGGACCAATCGTTTAGGAGGAGTTCAGTCACATACACACGCACAGAAGAATTTTATATATATATATATATATATATATATATATATATATATATATATATGACCACTCGTAAGATTTCGATGAAAACTGCTGCAAATTGATGGAAATATAGAAAAAAATTATAATAAATGCAGAAAAATGGTGCACGCAAACAAATTTAATCAAAAATATTGGAAGTTAGTGAAAAGAATACGTTTAGCAGGAAAAAAATCAAGGGAGATGAATAGGAAAGATTGAATTACAGTAGCATAAAAAATGACGGCAATGTTAACCCAAACAAAGGCAATTATCAATAATTTCCTACTTCGCAAGTCACCAAATTTTTGTTTATCAAATATTTGCCTACACAACGAACCTAAAAATAATTCATTTACAGTGTGTACTTGAAATAATACCAAACATCAAACCAATTATTCAAAATCGTTTTGCTGATTAGTCTGTCCAAAATAAAATCAATTTAAGAACACACTGCGTATAGGTGAATTTTCAACTCCAATTGGAGCAACGCAAATGCGTGAATTTTCTTCGCCAGTTAAGGTAATGCAATACAGATTAGAATTTTTTGATTTTCTTTATTATGCTTTATTTTTATTCAAAAATACTTCAGAATGAGATCGAAAGATTATTGAAGGCACCAGATACTTACAAAATAAACAAAATCGTTTGAAATAATCGGCCCAAAACATGTTAAGCTTAACTTCATTAGCGTAGACAGAAACAAATTGAAATCTGATTCATTTGGCTGTGGTGTAATGACGAATTTTTGGCTGGAAAATTAGTTTTTAATTAAAAAAACTAACCACTCAATTAGTCGAAATAAATAGTAGCCTGTGATCTATTCTAGACTATAACCTATTTTTGTGCTAAATTTCATCCAATTTCGTTCAGGCGTTCTATCGTGATAGACTAACATCGAACAACTTTCTTATTTATAATAATAGTTGTTGTAGTAGTAGTATAGATATATGCTAAGGAATGTCAACGTTATACTCTTATATATATATTTGCAAATTGTAGAATTATCAAGCTCTAAATGACAATTTTCTCCTTTCTTGTATTATTTTCTTGTTTCTAGATATTTTTCGCATTCTAATATGCGCCAAGAATAAAAGGTATAAACAAAAACATTTCAACAAGAAAATAAAGAGAGTAAATAAATTTCAAACTAACTATTATGTGCTTCAAATAAAAGATTCTCTGATAATTTTATATTCCAATACATTTTTTATTTGAATGCCAAAGAAATATTGTCCAGTGCCTCCTCGTGTAACTTTTCTATAGCTTTGGAACGACCTTGGTCTACACATTTAGTTTTTTTGAACGATGAGTGAAAAATCATCTGTCAGTCGAATAGCGCTGAAAATATATCATCCTTCAATTTTATTGACTCTAGTCTTTTCCCTTAAGGAAGTTGTAATGATCTTATTTAATTTATAGAAGTTATCACTATTAGTAAGTTAAACAGCTGAATTTGAATTGTAGATAATAATTTTAGTGAAAAATAAAAGAAAGAAAATCAATAGTTTACAGCTCTAATAACTTTAACTAAATAAAAACGGGTTATAATTTGTTTTTAAATTAATCAGCAATGAAACCAAATAAATTATTTCATACATGACTTTATTTGCTAAACCTGTTCACCAAATTTGTTCATTCTCTTCGTCTTAAGTTATCGTGATGGCTTATATAAGAGGTGGGTTTTAGGTTGTAGAATATTTTAAGTAAAGAAAAAGTGCATTAGAAAAATAAACATTTAATTAGTATTCAAGATAATAACGTTTTTCATGCGTTATTTGTAGAAATAACGAACTCCATCGTAACTAAACTGCTGTTGCCACTCAGCATCAATAAATACAGGAATAATAAAATTACAGTTAAACGAGAACCTTACAGTAGGCCCCGCTCAATGAGAAATTTAGACAGTTTTAAATTTTGAATTGATGCGCTTAAAACGTTTAATATTTTAATGAGATTGTCCAAGCAAAACTAAATCGGTGCGATGAGAGTCCAGTGCATTCAGAGGCACATCTTGAAGGTCACCTGCTGGATCTTGGATTTCTACAGCGGTTTCATTATCTTCTTGAAAGCTGTCATCTTCATCGATTGATGTACTCGTTCGTTACAACGTTGAAGATGCTGCGCATGGACAATTTTTAAAACACCATTTCGTGCTTACGGTGACTTCATCTCGTAACACACAGCCCCAACTGGACGAACAATCACAAACGGTCCCTTGAAAATTGGAGACAATTTATGATCGTCTTGTTTCGGCCAGTCGTATGACACGAGATCTCCAGACTTAAAGGAATGATGTCTACGATGAAGATCAAATCTACGTTCATTCGTTAAAAGCGTTTATACACAGAATATGCTGCTTCGGCCCTGACCAACATCAAGGCATCAAGGTCAAGTTCATCCTCACGTGGCATGTCGTTTATGAAACTTGCAATATGAAGTTCACAAGGAAGGCGTGGCTCATATCCATGAAGCAAATAGAATGGGAATTTTATTCTTCCCTGTGGAATTCTGTTTGGTGGTGTTAATTGCCAATAAAACATTAGGAAGTAGTAAGTCCCATTTTTCTGGATTTTTGTCGATAATTTTTTTCAAGGTGGACACAATTGTTCCATTGGCACGCTCAACGATGCCATTAGATTGTGGTGAATAGGGGGGGGGGGGGCATTGATTGTGTGATTCCATATTTTTACAAAAATCGCTGAGTGTGGCGTGCAGTAAACGCAGTTCCTCTATCTGATATATACATACTTGGCGGCTCTTATCGACGTACAATGTTATAGAGAGCATCGGTCACTGTATACGCAGCGAGAGATGCGGATGGTGTTGCTATCACGTAGAGTGTCGCATGGTAAATCTGGGTTACCAGCTTTGGTTTGAGGCAAGCGTATGATGTGGTCAGCGGACACAATTTCCCACGGTGTAGTTGGAATCGGCAATTGTTGCAATAAGCCTTAGGCATTTGCAGTTCGGCGGTTAACAACTTGGCACTTGCAACAACTTCGAACGTATATTTTATGGTCTTTTCTCATCTTTGGCCACCAATAGCGTTGCTGTAAATTGTAAAGTTTTTTGGGGCATCTATATGTCCGATATCATCGTGGCAAGCAAACAAAGTTCACGCATTTCCTTTGGAATCACTACTGCAGATTTTGATCCATTGGCCTGTAAATGTACAAGACTATTGTTATCGATGCTGTAATTACGTATGATTGACACTGTCTTCTTATTAGGGTTTTTCTTTTTGAGCAAATGAAAAATATACTGGCAGAAGTCATCTCTCATTTTCTATGTGCAAATTTCTGATTCATAGATTGCGGTAACTGTTAAACAAATAGGTGGTGTTAAAAAACGGGAAAGATGATCAGCGATAACAGTTTGCTTCCCGTGTCGATGCACAGTTGTAAAATCAAATTGAGCCAAGTGTACCAAATATCGGGTTAATTTGCGATTGATTGCAGACTTCATAACGACATATGCAGTGGTATAATGATCTGTGATAAGTTCGAACTTGTGACCAAGAAGATAAAGGCGAAATTTTTCAGTGAGTGCCCGGTGCACTGCAGTACATTCCAGTTCATTGCTGTGGTAGCGTGTTTCAGTATCCTTTAAATTTCGTGATGCATATTCGAAAACTTGACGTTTTCCATTCTGATCCTGAGATAAAACTGCATTTAGTCCAGAATACGATGCGTCAGTTTCTACGAAAGTTGGCATACCTTGTTGGAAATAAACAAGAATGGGAGCGGAAGTAATTTTAGTTTTCAAGTTCTCAAAGGCACGCTGTTGATCCTCTGTTAAAACAACGGCAGCCTTTTTGGTCTTCTTTTCTAATCTTTTGAGGGTGTTTGTAAGTGGTTTTGCGATTACAGCAAAATTGCGAATATGCTTTCTGAATTGATTGGCGAATCCAAGAAAACTTCGGTCTTCTTGAATTTATTTCATGGTTGAATAACGTTCAACTAATGCACATCGCCAATAAGTGATATTTAAAATGTCGTCAGTAGCTGGATTAAATTTACGACGCTGCACATCATGCGTTTTAAAAGATCTAGATTGCGATTTTGTAAGTTCGATAGACTTCTATTGTTTTGTGTTATGGCTCTGTCAATTAATTCTTCAAATGTGATAGAATTCTGAACAGCTAAGGCAATCTGCCACTTTTCTTCTGTAATGTTATTAATAATCATAGAAATATGATCAGGTTGTGGAGTGGTAAAATGAGCTTTTTCCAGAAGAGCATCTTTTGCATAAATATAATCAACTAATGTTTCACTGTGCCTCAACTTTCGTCCACTTTGATCCGCTAAAAATTCTTGCATCGTAATGCGACTTTTAAATCTCGATGTGAGAGCAGTTTTCCACGCAGTCCAGTCATTATAATTTTTTACTGCTGCTAATTGTCAATTTTTTGTCGATAGAGAAAGGCGAGAAATAGCATTAGTTAATTTTAGTTCGTCCGGCCTGTTTGCTAATTTTGAAATTCTATCAACGGTTAAGGTGATCATTAGTGTCCCCCCGAGTTTTTCACCAATATGGCAACCCAACGAAATGCTCTTCTAGCAACTCTAATGCTGTTTTGTTTACTGTTTTTAACAATGGTTGAGTTGAACATGAACTACGACTATTTTAAGAAAAATGTTAAATTAAAAGTAATAAAAAAGATAGATGAGAGCTTTTAGTTTGACTCTGTATTACGATTAAAAGTTTTTTTACAACTATTAAGACACAGCAATTTTATTTTTAATGTGAACACGAACTTTATTCTTTTGTAATTTCTAATTGTCAATAAGCGCTTTAAAAAATCGTCTGAATTCGTATTTTACGAAATCGTTTGCATTCTTACTTTTACAAGGGAATTCTTCGTTACAAGGGAATTCTTCGTAGTTCTGATGATTCTTTTTTTCTCAAATGGCAGGTTTCCTCGATAATTTGTTATGTTGGTAATTGTGCAAGAATAGTGGAAAGAAAGACAGTATTTCGAATCAGCAGA
>JAOUZG010031957.1:778829-789642 GCA_026289955.1 Argiope argentata | reverse complement strand
TATATATATATATATATATATAATTACGAGGTGATAAATTTAGGAAATAATACTTGTTTAAAATTTTGTATGGAGAATGGTTTTATCACTTCTTCCTCTTTTGATTATGCACTGTTTCTGTTATTCACACAGTGCTTATGTTCTATGTGCTAGCGAAGCTACTAGGTTCTCACTCCCGCTGCTAGCGAAGGCTTAGGATGATTTTTTAAGTTAAAAAATTCTGCCCGGTGCCTTCAACAGATGCTGGAGGCATCGCTTGTTCTAACTTTTGTTTAGCGCCCAACAAACCGTCTTAGACGGTCTGAAAAATAAAAACATATCTATAAAAAATCATAATTATATTGCAAAAAGTGGTAACCGTAACTATTCCACGGAAGCGTTTGTTTACTTTGTCCGCCATCTTTATTGGCGTCTTGGCATCCTTGGCACGGTAAGGGACACACTAAACTTCACTTTAACCCATATTTGGATCAACTACGCTTCTCACCAAGATCATCTGTGATTTTTTTTTCACCAAAAATAAAAAATGTCAACAAACGGAATTATTTTGAATTCTTCCGAAGCGCAATCGCTGAATCAATTAACGGTCGCTCTGTTGAAAATGGATTTACATTTGAGAAAATTCTTAACCACCAGAAATAAGAATGTAATTTTGCACATTATTGAGAATAATATTAAAAGAAATGAAAATGGAACTTTAGATGAATTAGATATTCATCGTACGCATCGAAGAATGATGAAAATTTTGATGAAACAATTCCTGAAAAAACAGAATTGTTGAATGAAATTGAAGCGCTGCGTGAACAAGTAGAGCTGTTAAGTAATTGTTCTTTACCCTCGCCTCTTCGCACATCCCCTCCTTCTCAAATTGATCCAAATATTTCTACAATTCTCGCTATGGAGACGCAAAAATTATTGTTAGATAAACATTTCAATACGTCAAATGTTATTCAAATCATATCCACTAATGATACTGCAAATTCAATACAAATATTTCAAGATGCCATCGACAGTGCTCTCGAATGGCTTAAAGAGGTTGATAGGGTAAAAGTTACGTTTAGTGTGCCCCTTGCCGTGCCAAGGATGTCAAGTCGCCAATAAAGATGGCGAACAAAGTAAACAACTTCTATGGGATAGTTACGATTACCACTTTTCGCAATATAATGATGATTTTCTTTATCGATAATCATTCTTTTTTTAGGCATCCGTTGAAGGCACCGAGCAGAATTTTTTAACTTAAAAAACATCCTACGGCTTCGATAGCCACGGGAGCATGAAACTAGTAGCTTCGCTAGCACATTGAACATAAGGACTGTGTAGATGACATGAACAGTAAATGATAAATAATTGAGAAAGACGAAGACGCAAAAAGAATGGATTTAATAGGAAATTTTATTTATAGGAAATTTATTAAAAGGAGTTGTAGCTTATGTACAACTGAACCATTGTAGGAAGAGGTAAACAAAACATCATTAGGGTTATTACGAGAGCGTTGTGTTGGGTTGCCATGTTGGTGGCAAACTCGGGGGCACACTAATGACCACTTTAACCGGCGGGGGTTTTAGGTTGTAGAATATTTTACGCAGGAAAAGGGGCATTAGAAAAATAAAAATTTAATTAGTATTCAAGATTATAACATTTTTCGTGCGTTATTTGTAGAAGTAGCGAACTTCATTGTAACTAAACTGCTGTTGCCACTCAGCATCAATAAATACAGGAATAATAAAAATTACTGTTAAACGAGAACCTTACACTTATATCAGGACTCACACATTTCTGATGGGCAGATTTTGCTCAAAATATGACACACAAATAAACACTTTGTTTGTTAAGCCTGCTCACCTAATTTGATTCAACCCTTCAAAAGCCATACTCTTGGACCTAGTTGGCGCTACTACAAAATAAGAGACTCTGTTTAGGCTTAAATCACTCACTGCTTCAGCGAGCTTGTCCATGGCAAGTGCCATAAGAAGAAAAAAAAAACAAGAACTAAGTAATATGAAAATATTTTTGAAATAAGAATTATATATATGATGATGAAGCGCCCGCTTTACAACGGAAGGAGAGAGGCAGTAGAAAGTAAGGACATCTGAACACTTGATGGCAGAAGTCTGACTTCCAGCTCATATGAAGATGGCACACACTTATCACATTCGCTTGTGCAGCTCCCTTTTAAAGGGGGGTACATTCACACACCTCACAGATAGGACACAGAAGAACAACCATGATCTGATCAGGGCTCGAACCCGGGACGCCCGGATCACGAGGAAGAAGCGTTACCTCTGTGCCAGTATCCTGGCTATGGATAATCATTATTTATGAATTTATACGTCAATATATATCTATTTGTTTGAAATGTTTTATATTAGCCTGCATTGATGATGATATCGTGTCCGCTTTTTACCGCGGAAAGAGGGGTGCTGTAGCTTCTAAGGGTATGAACCCCTGAGCACCCGAGGGCAGAAGTCTGACTTCTAGCTCATATGAAGATGAAACACACACACATACGCTTGCACAGCCCCTTTTTACAGGGGGGCACGTTCACCCATCTCACAGATAGCACACAAAGGAACAACCATGCCCGAACCGGGACCTCCAGAACACGAGGCAGACGCGCTACCTCTGTGCCAGCAAGCCGGCATTAGCCTCCATTAAACAATTAAAATAAATCGGAAATAAAAGTGAAGGAAATCATATCTATGCAGCTAATCAAATTTAAAAGTATTCAAGATAATCTCAACATTTCCTTATTTTTCTTAAAAAGCTGTAAAATAGAACAAAGTCATTTAAAAATTTTATCATTAAGATTGGTAAAATATGAAAGATAATAATACTTTTTAAAAAAGCTGAAGGAAAATAAAATCATGGATAATGCCATTCTATCAAAAGCAAGTGTTTTGTGTAATTTTAAGTTTATCAAAGTAAGTAACAAACAAAATTATTCTTTAGAAAAAAATAAAAGTTAACTAGTTAAAATCTTTTGTATTTTCAGTCGTTTGTTAAAAATTTGAAAATATGATGTTTTTAAATATTATAACGCTCATTTGTAGTTTGAGAATACTAAACGATCGCTAATATTTCAGTTTGACGAAGACAAATGTTCAGAAATAAACCCCCCAATGATTGGCAAAAACTCACCCGTGATAATATAAGCCGGAAAATAATTGGATAATTCGTCGGAAGAAAATCGCAGCGATCATCGTGCACGTTCCGTCAGGAGGCATGACCCATGTCGGGGCGTCTCGCACTTCCTGCGAGGTGATGTTTGGCCCACGATTGCCCGACGATATTTTGCTGCTTGGGTCTTCACTGAAAGCAGCATTCCAGATAACACCGTATTTTCGTGCTCCGGCAACGAAATGGCGGTCGACTGTGGCGTGAATTTGCCACTTTCACTGAATCTCTTCCGCGCTCCTGGGGCAAGTGATTTTGAAGATCAATCCTGATATTTAATTAATAATATCTGAAAAATGTGTTACAAATTTTTAAACAGGTATTACCAACCGTTAAAAAAATTCACAACAAACTACATTTGCAGTCACAAAATCAGATGCTTCTGAAATTTCATAATGACAGAAATACAATATTGCTCAGAATTTCTCGCTCAGAATCTCTACACTGTAAGTATTAAATATTTATGACGAATTAGCTCTCTTCACGTAATAATTATGGTATTACCTTATTCTCGAATGGTCCAGTAGACAATTTTCTCTGAAAGAAATTTGCTCAAAAATTGATAGAAATTTATAAATTTGGTATAATTTTTAAAGTCCGTATGTGAGATTTCATCCGTCCTATTTTTATGAAATTTTTAGATGCCATCCGAATTTTTTGACAATTACAATGTTTTCTCTATTCTAAGTGTACAACAAAGCAAAAATGGCACTTGAGATTAAGAAAAATCTAAGCATTCTTCAGGCTTTTTTCAAATACGAGACTCAAATGAAGAAAGAATTGGGGGAGTGCCTACTACTCGTTTTCTGTGTTAGAGAACAAAAATGGCCGCTCAGTCCTATTATCAATTTATTCTAGTCATTCCACTCAAAAACTCCAAACAACAAAACAGCCCACTAATAATTGAAATAATAAGCAATCCACTGAGCGAGACAACGGGGTGAAGGAAACCTTTCTATTTTGGTAGTGGGCAATGCAAGCGAAAAAAAAAAATTACGGTTGGACATTTGCTTGCTTGCTTCTCAAAATTTGCTGGAAACTAAACTAATTTGAATAATAATTTTATTATTGAAATGTATGACATCGTATAATAAATATCTCACTTTTAAAAATTTTTCGGAATGCTTAAATGCGCTTTTACTTAACATTATAAAAAAATTAATTCTTTAAAAGCGTCGATCTTTTGCACCCATCTGATCCATTTTCCAAGAAATGCTACACATTTTGGAGCGATACCGAAATACAAAAGAGAAAATTCCAAAAGTATCCATTTTTTTTCCAAAAGAAAATATTTACAAACGACTCGAATAAAATGTTTGCTATTGACATGTAGTCTATTTTCCTTCTCTCTCTAAGTGTGATATGGCTCTGCATTCGGAAATACGAGCCATTTCTATACAAAAATGGGGGGAGGGGATTCATCCCAGGAAACATTTTACAAAAGTAGAGGTACTTTAAGGTCTGAAAAAGAAGTGGACTTAAAGGATTACTTCCGGATTTCGAAGAAAAGATGATGGAATTTAGTCCGGGCGCAGCACGGTTCTTGGATGAGAAATCTGTGGGCGAAGCTCCGGATTCTGAGGGCGCATGCGCTATTTACAATCCGAGTCGGCCTCGCACCCTCCCGGACCACCTATTCTACACAGTGCTGAGTAGATGTCCGGGTAGGAGTTGCAATCCGCGCTATCCGGCAGCTGAGCTAGAATTCAAGTGAACCGGATAATTAGAGAAAGCGCAGTTGGAAATTTTTGGATTTTGGCCTGGCATACAAATCCTGTAAAGAAGGAATTTCAAATTCCTATCAGATATTTTTTCTATCTTTTGCAATTTTCTTAATTCTAAATAACCGTTTGGTTCCAAATTATAGTTTTACTTCATTTCTAATAGCAATTAATTAAATATAAAGAAAGAAAAAAATGAAACTTTTGAACCGAATCAGTAATAACTTAAAATCTAAACGGAGAAAATATTTAATGACGTATAACTCAAATTTCTGAATTGTTATAACTATTAAATTTGGAGAAAATATGAATCTCTATTACTCTTTTGTTAAAGGATCATTCAATCTTATTGTTCCTTTTTCTGATAAAATCAAAATTTTCGGAACAAAACCAAAATCTTTGCTATTGAATATATCTCAATGAGCTAGCTGTAGACTTTCCAATGTAGCTTTTGATGTCTTATGCTTTTTCTCTTCAATTCTCAATCGATACAGAAGTAGATTGTAATTTAGCGTAGATTTCAGGGGAAAACCACCTTTAACTACTTTCTTTCAAGACTGTAGGTAACATAGTTAGACGGTAGAAACATGAAAAAATTGATTTTGAATTTTTACTCGAGTTAGACACGTCGATCTTTGTGGTTAATAAGTATAGACATTTTAATCCCTCAAATACAAAATATATCATGGAAAATTTGCCTTATAGGTAACATTTATATTTCTTCTGGCAAAGAAAAACAAACAAATCCAATCTTCCTCTATTTGAACCAAAGAAAATTATTTTCATAACTTACTCTCGTCTGAAGCTTTAAATCGAATGGATGCCTGTTTCTAATTAGAAGTTAAATAGATGATGGAATATTTAAGGTAATCACAGGACCAAATGTTATGTTAATTTTCACGCAGTTTTCTAAGAAGTCGTGAAACACAGTGCCTGGAATTAAGACGAGAATTATGTATAGTATTTGTTGAAATGATGGAAATAGAATCCTACTGAAAGCGTGGTAATCGGAAGACATTGTGCATACAGTTTTAAAAAAAGGATTTGCTCCGATGAACACTAATAATATTTCCCAATGAAAAGCTCTCAGCGGTTGGGTAAGTAGTGGCTGCCTTGCTTACTATTTATTAGTATGTACAGCGGAGCTTGGTTAATTCGAATTATTTGAAGACCGGGGATAATCTGATATTTCTTTCCGGAACAATTTCAAACGATCATCTAAGAGAGAATTTATAAAAAAATAATTCCATCAAAAACTGTCTAAAAATTACTCTTATTCCTAAATGGTTTTCTTCAATTAAGTATGTTGATTTGTACTCATTATACAGAAAATATAATGTTTATAAAGTTTTTAATACAGAAAGTATTAATATAATAAAGTTTTATACAGTATAATATTTTTAAACTTTTTAATTTGCTTGTTTTTTTACTCTAATAAATTGTATTCAATCAAAAAGGCCATCAAGATCTCCCTTTTTCAGTCCGTATGAACTGGTTATACATTCTTTGTGTTCCAAACATTTTATATTACAAGCGAATTATTAAAATAAATTATATTTTTAAATTCTTATTTTTGAAATCAGCAATTTTTAACTATTATCATCAACTATTACATATACCTATTAAAATGACTTACTATTTATTTAATAGCTATTCATATTAAAAAAAATTAAATACTGAAAATTAATCTTTATTGACAACTTTATTTTAAAACTATCGTTTTCTCTTTTTGTACTCACTTTTGATTTAGCTTATTTTTGAAAAACATTGAGTTTTTATTATGATTTCAGTAACAATGAATTAAAAAAGTTCCACTTTCATTTCAGAATTTTTGAATGATCTTTTCCAAACACCTTTTGCAGTAATGGTGTATAGCATTTTAAAATTGAATAAATTCTTAATAGATGCAAAAATATTAACAGATCAAGCATTTCTTAAGTTATTTATTTTGCATTTCTGCACCTCCACTAAATATTTCATTAAATTTGAAAAAAGCAAACATTGTATTTTTTCTATGCATGCAATCACATATGAATAAACATATGCTTGCATTCAAGAAACTATTAACGTTTTGCAACACTATTTCCTAAAATAGCAATAAATACGGCAGAATTTTGAATACACAATTGGAAAGTGTATCTGTTTCATTATTTTTTAGTCCAAAGTGTGCAAAATTTAAGAGTGAGATTACTTAAAAATTAGAAGCTCGGCTTCTTTTTATCAATGTTTTATGAAACGCCCGGCATTTTTTGAAAAAGTTTATAGAGTTTCATAATCATTAGTTAATTGTATTTATTTAAATATTCATTAAAGATTGCAAACATATTTCTTCTGAAACTTTATTACATTGAGAAAAAAAAGTTACACTATTTTTAAATAAAAATCTCAATAAATTACATAAAGACTTTTATATAGGCTATATGGATTTAGAGAGAAGAATTCCTTAAATACAGGAACTGTATTCCTTTATAAAATTTCATTTCATATCAACATTTAATACAATATTACGAAACAGCAAATCAATTTCAATTCTCAGGTGGATAATTAATAAAGTTTTGAAAAAATTTGGTTTCTATGTCAATAAAAATTTTATCGTCTTAGATAAATAGAAACATTTAAAAAACAAATGTTTTTCTCAAAGAATTTTGGTAACTGAATTTGTCTATTATAACTTTATGTATTCTTAAACTAGTTTCATAGAAGAAGAAGAATTTTATTTTTTCTTTCCATCTATTCATAAAGCATTCATTGTACTATTTTATATATATATATATATATATATATATATATATATATATATATATATCCAAAATAATAATCAGTTTATATCACAGCATGGAACTTTTATACAAAAATTAGTTTATTTTTATTTTGAGTACAGGGATTCAGGTGAAGTGAATCCCAAACTGACAGCAAAGAGTAATGAAAGGTTAAGAATTCGATTCATTTAGAACTAATGTTAAAATTAGCTTTTATTTGTAAGCTGAAATTGTAATGAGCATAATAATGTTATTTATGGAGCAGACTTATTTGTAGAAAGAAATCCAAAAATAAATTCTTTTAAAGTTTAAATAGCGTAAGTATCAAAAAATTCTATAATAATATTTTTATACGTTTAGATATTTTTAACATCTTACAAAAACCCATTGCTCTCAGGTAAGAATTTCTTTCTGGAAGATATATAATATTAATTACAAAGAAATGTGCTACATTTTAGTTATTCTTCAGAGACAATTAATTCCTTTTATTTTAGATCAAACTACCGTTTTATTATGATCGGAAATGTAACTTTTAAATGTATTCTAAATAAAATAAAATGAAACTACTTTCAGGAAAAGTTAAACATAATGTAGACGTAAAAATATAAAGATTAAACTTTGCTTAGTTGTATATTTTAGCTCATATTTATGTGCTTACAATTGAGATAAAAAAAATTGTAAGGCGAAATGAAAATATACAACAGTGTAATTACAATTTGACTCTATCGTTCTTATTTGTAATAATAATTATATTTAGTTTTCATGAAAATGAGGAGTATGATTATGAATTTAACATCATAATGTGAAAGAAATATATATTATATATCATTATAAATATTTGGAATTTTTTTCCTATTTTCAAATATTTTACCAAAACGACAGACAAGAAATTTTCAGAATACCGAAAAATGAAAGATTAAAAGCAAAGCAAATGTTAAAAAAACCCTGGTATGTCAAATAAGAAATGTGATTAAACGAAAACTGTTTTATTCTCGCTGATGCTCTTTTCTCATTCGACAATAAATTTATTTCAATGCATTTTAACGAATATTATTTTAAAAATTCCTAAATTTTAATGCACAGATAGTATTATTTATTTAATTTAAAACTGGTGACACCACGACGAAACTGGGACTAAAATTCGTCTTTGGATTTCACGGATCGCTCATATGAGCCCGATCTCACCGAAGAGATAATAACTCTTAGACTACGAGCGATTCAGTTGGTGTAGATTTCTTCATGTTTATTACAGTCTACTTTTCTGTTTTAACATCCCTTCCCTGCAGTTTCTTTTTTAACATCCCTGATTTTTTATTGACTAACCTTCGTTTTGAAACTAAAAAAAACCTTCGGTCTAATGGCCACTGATTTTCTAATTGCATTTTGAATTCTCTAGTTTCTTAAAATGCAATAATTCATACAATGGGAGGGGACGAGGCAGAAAACTTAGTTCTTTGGAGAGAATTAGTGCAATGGTAGCATATATTTAGATTGTTCATTCGCCAAAAAAAAGCGTAGTGACCAATCAATTTCGAGAAAAAGATCCCCAAACTTTGTGCATAGCATGTGTCGCTGTTGCCGTGGCACGAATAGTATAGTGGAAGCTGGCATAATAAACTGGAGTCAAAAGTTCGATACAGGGTGATCATTTATTGTATTTTTTTATCTATATATTTTTTCTTATTTATTTCAAATTAATTTAATAATTTATAAACAGTTGTAATTTATTTCTTTTTCATTTTTTTACGAAAACAAATTCTTGAAATATAATTCAATTTTTAGAAGAAATATAACTATAAATATGTATGAATTTTTTTAGATAACTTATACTCAAAAAATACTTAAATTAACATTTTAAACATAATTTCAATTAATATGATAACAATTTTTGTGTGGGAAAATAAATGTATCTTCTTTTAAATACCTAAATTATAATTTTCAAAAAAATAAGGTATGAACGCATTAAAAAAAACATTTAAATAAAGTTACAGAAAATTTTAATTACTATGAAACTTTTTTTATCAATCAAAAATGAATATTTTAAAAACAAATATCCCTCAAAAATAAATATTCATTCTCATAATACTTGAATGATGATAAATGTTAATTAAATTATTTTCTGGAGAGATAGAATATAATTTTAAAAACATTTCAGATGTATATATTTTGACGTTTTGTAAAATTCATAAATAATGATAATCCACAGCCGGGGTTCTGGCACAGAGGTAGCGCGGCTTTCTCGTGATCTGGGGGCTCCGTGTTCGAGTCCCTGTCAGAGCATGGTTTTTCTCTCTGTGGGGTGTGTGAATAAACCCTACCTCCCCTGTAAGATGGGTTTTTGCAAGCGAATTTTTTTAGTGTGTGCCATCTTCATATGAGGTAAAAGTTAAACTTCTACCCTCGGGGGCTCAGGGTTCCATACCGTCTGTCCTTTGTGAAGAGGGCACTTCATCATCATGGTTTTCCAAAAGAAAAATTTTAAATCTACAAAATAAAAATAAATGTTAATTACTTTTAAAAACTATGTGCTTTTCTTCAAAAACTCGAGCAGCGCACAAATCATATCGTATGTTGTTAAAATTTTTGAACCATTTGCATTCCATACCTTAGCTCCTATTTTTTTTTTCTTTTCGATAACTAATATTTTGAATGTGTGCCGATATAATTTTACTTTCATTCAGCCACCCCTTTTAATTCCCAGATATAAACACTACTTCATTGGGTTATACATAATTTATCTTAAATTAAATTCAAAATTTTAAAACTGTCAAGGATTTTAAATAAAAACAATCATCTGTAAATATTTTTATAGTTAAAATTATGTTTATAACTATTTTAACACTTAAAAATTAAATTATATTTATTACTCTAGAGCAATATACAGGAAAGAAATGTTATATGTGTTAAGTGAAGATACATTAATTTTTTTCAATATAAAAATGAGTGTCATATTAACTGAGACTATCTTTAAATTGTTAATTTAATTTAAGCAATTCTGAATATTTAACAAATGCATTTATACTTATAATTATATTACTTTAAAAATTTAAATTATAATCAAAGAATTAGGCGAATAAATATTTGTTTCCTTGGGAAATAGCAGATATAAATACTACTTCATATATATATATATATATATATATATATATATATATATAT
>JAOUZG010031957.1:750273-778729 GCA_026289955.1 Argiope argentata | reverse complement strand
ATCAGGCAAGGATTCCAATAAAAAGTGGAATTTTTTTCTGTAAAGAGTTAGACTATTGTCTAAAAAAATCAACTCTTTTATGACCTGAAAAATTCCAAATTTTAAAGTAAAAGAGAGGCATTAATTTTTAGCATAAAAAAACAAATGACAATTAGGAAAAAGGACAAAAAAAAAGACAAAACTCAGAAATAAAATTCTAGATTGAAGATATATATATATATATATAACAAAATACTAAATATCATAAAAAACAAACCAATGTTAGCATAAGAACAAGTAAGAAAAATAAGAGGCCTAGGACGTACATTTAAGAGAGAGATGTGCACCCAAGCAGTGCTAAAGAGCACATGAAACAGACTGGAAGAGATTGAGGCGAGTGCCAATGAGGAAGGAGAATTAATTTAATTCTAAATATTTTAAGTTCTTCTATGTTTACAATCTCATGGTTAAAAGGCAAACATAGGGAGAAGATTTTTAATATAATGAAATTAATTGTGTTTTCCTCTGATTTTTAGAAGCACGGGAAAGTCCTTTTGAAATTGGATGTAAGTGTAGATTTTAACGCAGAAGAAAGTGCATAGCGGACCCCGGGGAATTGAAAAATTATCTTCTTAAAAATTGTTAATTTATTGTAAAAATTCTGTGTCTACTAGTGGATTAGTCGAAGAGATCTGAACCTTCTTTAATTAAAATTTCAATATTACAGTAATTTCTTGGGAATTCATTGTTGGCAAGATTTTTTAAAAAACAATCTGTAGCTTCTATATAAGATCTTTTGTTATTACAAATATTTTTTTCTGTTAAATTGTAAAAAGATTATATTTTTGAAAATTTTTGAGTTTAAATTAGAATTAGAATTGCAAAGTTTTAATATTTTAAAACTGAATTCATCTCTTTTGTCATATAGACATAGAAAACATAGAAAAACAAAATATTTAGAATTAAAAAAGCCCGAAATCGACTAATCTACGCACTCCTTAACTAAATCTTCGGTCTTCGTCTCGGGGGGGGGGGGGGTTGACGACCTAAGCTAATCCCAGATTGGCCCGGACGGCTCTCTTCCGGTATCTCCTTCCTGATTGGCACTCGCCTCAATTTCTTCCAGTCTGTTTCATTTGCTCTTTAGCACTGCTGGGGTGCATATCTCTCTCTTAAATGTATGTTCTAGGCTTCTTATTTTTCTTACTTGTTCTTATGCTGATATTGGTTTGTTTTTTATTATATTTAGTATTTTGTTATATATATATTTCTTCAGTCTAGAATTTTATTTCTGAGTTTTGTCTTTTTTAATCATTTTTCCTAATTGTCATTTGTCTTTTTATGCTAAAAATTGATGCCTCTCTTTTACTTTAAAATTTGGATTTTTTTAGGTCATAAAAGAGTTGATTTTTTAGACAATAATCTAACTCTTTACAGAGAAAAAAATCCACTTTTTATTGGAATCCTTGCCTAATAGTGACCCTTGAGAAAATCATCAGACCGGATTTCTCCTTTTTCACTTCCATATCTGTTTTTTTTATTCATCTTAGTTCCACTATGTCTTTAGGAATAGCAGCATACGCGCTATCTTAATACATGTGTGTATCTTTCTAATTAATATTTATTATATACCTCTTTTAAAATTGTTTCTTTATATATATATATATATATATATATATATATCTTAGCAACAAAGATACATTATTAGAATATAAGCCATGCAGAAAATTGGGGAGCCATTTATCCGAAAAAGATTGGCTACTGCGCGTTAATATTTTCGTGAGGGAACATCCTAAATGAATGTAATTTTTGTATTAAATCTCATCCATCACTAACCTCGTGCCTTCCCTTTGATAGCTGATATAAAAAAAATCGCTTCCAATGCAATTTGTAACAATAAAGAAAGCAGTTAGATATTTTATTGCGATTTCACGAATTATTCTCATTTTACGAGAGGAAAAGTCGAGACAATGAGCAGGTAAATGACTTGAGAGGTGGCGTAACTATGCCAAATACTTCAGATGTATAAATAGTCACTGTATTATATTTAGTTCAATTACTCAAAATAAGATATAATATATATATTTTCATTAAATGATATCCTAAATAATGTATTATAGAGATGCAAAATTTTATCTCTTACTTTTCGAATTAAGAGCCAGCTATATACACAAAACTCCTGACTAGGAGTTTAGGCAAAAATGCATAAATAAACGAGATGTGCAAGTAGAAATGTATTTAATTTAATATTTTTAGCACTTGGAATAAAAAATGGTAGTCGTTACTTTAGATGGGAGGTATTTTTTTTATCATTTTTGTCAGTACCCTTCTCTAAATGGGAAAGGACAAAAAAAAAACCGTCTGTCGATCATTGATTTACTTCGGAGAATTGAAAAAATCGATTCTTCTACAGATATCAAAGAGAAAAAGGCTTTCGATTTTATTTTCTCCATCCTTAATGAATTCAGTCACACCCTTCGATTGGGTGAATAATTAATCGGTTGAGGAGGAAACAATTTTTAGCTGGTGATCGCTTCTCGAGACCGAAGTTTTTATTCTAATCTCTGCATTCCAATACGGGTAAAAAGAAATGCACAGTTATAAAGCAGTGGCGTAAATTATGGATATGCTTTGAAATTTTCTTAACGTGGGAATTGTGTTTGATAGCTAATAGAATAGTTAACTGTCTTTGACGACCAACTTGCTCGCTTAAATTATTGAATTGTTTAGGTTGTTAAATGATAAACACGGGCTGCATTAAATCCAATATTTATTCACTTCCAATACTTATTCACCTTAACATTTTACATGAGTATAAAGCATGAAATTTATTAAATCATTTTACTGCAAATTAAAATGTTTACACCTGAAGAAGAAAAGCCAGGAAAATCCCACAGCGGAGTTAATAATTTTTTTGAGCAAGCAAAAGGTTGTAATAATTGATCGTTACTTTTCCATAGCATTTGAAAATATTGTATATCAAAGTTAAAAATATTTTTAAATTTAAAGGGGAGATATATGGAAATGTAATTGACGTCATTAAAAAGATAATTTTTTTAGTCTTAAGATAATACATATCCCTTTCTGTAATATAAAAGCTTTGGAAATTCCATTCACAATTCATAGCAATTACTCACATGATGGTGGTTAAGCCTACTTTCATGAACTATCAAACTTTCCAGTTGGGCCTGATTTATTGAATTCTTTTATGTTTTTTTTCCTTTATTGAATGCACTTTTTCTTGCGACAGTGAGCGCTTTTTATAACACTCCCAATATTTCATTAGTTTTCACCTCCATTTATTAGCAGTGTGAAATATTAAGTTTAATGTAGCTGTAAAAGCATTCAGCGGAGCAATCTGAAATTACTCCGCCTCTCTCTGTGTACATGTGTGTGTGTAATGCAGAATTTTTGATGATAAAGGTAGAATCGTGGCCGAAATCAGAGAGAAGAAAGGTTGAATTATTAAGATCGTTTTATTCCATCCAGGGAGGATGAGATTTATGCACAAGAGGCACGGACAAGGCACGTCTGTTCACAGCAGAACAGCGTAAAAAAAGTGAGAATGCAATTAATTATCTCTGATCTTTTATACCATGAGATTTCGATACAGAAAATATTTTTCCCCGTTGCTTATATACAATGAGATTCCGATAAGGATTTCTTGCACATGCCGA
Organism: Argiope argentata; assembly: GCA_026289955.1. NCBI lineage: Eukaryota > Metazoa > Arthropoda > Arachnida > Araneae > Araneidae > Argiope > Argiope argentata. The sequence goes on along the minus strand of JAOUZG010031957.1, from coordinate 775,073 downwards.
TTCTGATAAGGGAAACACAGGGATCTTTTAAAAGGATGTACTTACTGGACATTTTCTACTGCTTCATGAGGAGCGTGTGAAAGGGCAATTGCAATCCCTTTCACAAAGCTTCTCTTGAATTATTTAAACTGAAAAAGGGGAATGGAATCAGGAAATAAGAGAATATTTTCGAATGAAGTTACTATGTTAAATTAAGATAAAATTTTAGAACTGAAATTAGAATCTATCTGTCTATACACATACGCGCGTGCGCACACACACACGCACACGCAGGTTGTTCAAAATGTAAGTTATATTTGTTCCCACGCAGATGGCATCATGGCGAAACAAAAGCTAAGCTCGCGTAAACGATAATTGAGTTCCACGGCTTACAGTGGTGGCAGTTTCATTCGGATAGCGAAATCCGTTGTCGCATAGTATGAGAAAAAATAACGTGTCAGCTAATAATGTACTCCTATATATATAAGTACACGGAACAATATGTTTTTTGTGGGCTAAACGTTGAACCAGTGCGGAGATCCACCGTGACATTTTGGCACCACATGCAACGTCCCGTTCAGCCATTGTGAAATGCTGGCAGCAATTCGAAGCCTTTTGAACAGACTTGACCGATGTGGAAAGAATAGAAAGGCTATTAACGGGGAGCACCTCAGACAGGGTGCAGAAAGTACCTTCTTAATCGAGAAAGGATTCAACTTGTGGACCGATGATGGCTATTTTGTAACTGACTTTAATAACCGTATTAATTTCACTAACCAGCTGATAATAAAATGCCATCACTTCCTTGCACGTCATGCCTTGTTGTTTTACGGTTAAGCTGCAACAAAATCAAAACGAACCAAGCCAAAATTCTTTACTTTCTTAGATTCTTTACCGGTTTCCATGCATCTTAAGATTCTAAAAAATTATGTGATTTTAAATGTATATTATATGCAATATTTTCTACACCCTTGAATGATGCATAATTCAGAAAAGCGTGTCCATATATTTTCAAGTGCGTCACTTGGGAAATCGATCCGTAAAATGGAATTCCTGTAAGACTTGCCTAAGATAATATTGCGGATAATTTTCCTGAAATCATTTTTTTTAAATTGAAACTTGGGTTTTGTGCATTTACTGTTTGTTTATCTTTATTTGATATGCACCTAACAGCTTGGCTTTTAAACGATCCGATGGATCTCAGAATGTTACGATACGTTTTTATGGATATCATAGAGTTTTTGTAAATTTAAAATATTTTAATAGGGTTGAATGATTTTTTTCAACAAAATTAAGCAAATAGGACTTCTTTCTGTTGTCAAATATATAAAAATCCGTTGCAAATATAGGAAACTTATTCTGGATTTTCTAAGAAATTTTTAGCATCCAAATGAAATGATTCGTCTCCTAAGCATCCCCAAACCCTGGAATATCCGGCGAGCTCTTCATCTACTCAAGATGCGACGTAATTAAAAATATCATCTTAGATGAAACCTCACAAAATATGTTTCTATTCAGTGAACCGAAGGAGATGAAGGAGCTCATCAGTTTTAGTCCCCTCTTTTTAATAAGACTCTGTCTATGAATTACCAAGTCCGGTAACGTGCTTCCGAATGATCTTTGGTCACGAATGTGTGCCGTGAGTTCTAAGAGATCAGTCTCGATATTTACCAACATTACTTCACGTCAGAGTCAAAAGGATAAAAATAAATCAATAAAGTTGTTGGTTGGTGCATAGGGGGAGGGGTTAATGGGGAGGAAATAATAACGCGGAAACCCTAATATATCGATCCATATATAAACGTATTTCGTAAGGAGGTCGAAGAATAAACTACAAGACTGAAATCAAATTTTAAAGAAATGACCGATATTTCCAATGGAGGAAGTTCTATTTTCTTTATATTAATCCAACCCCTTTTGAATAACAATAATGGTATCAAAGAATAATGCCGTGGTTCGATATTTTCGATGATTTTCTTGATTTGTGATATTTTCTCTCAAAATAACTATTTATTTATTGCTGGCTACTTATGTTTTGGAATTGTTTTATTTTGCTTTCGGTTATAATGAAGTTTTATTCGATTTTTAATGCAAAATCATAAAATGCATATCATAATAGGATATCACATTAAACACAAAGATACAAATGTCTTTATGAAAAAAAAAATGATTAAAAAGATTTTATTGTGGTATTTAGATAAGATATGAAAATATTACTTGCGGACAACCAAAAGAGGATACTTTTGTAACTGTAATCGAAATAGCAGAATGTGAAATGTGCAATCGTTAATCACTGGTGTAGTAAATCGATGAATGACGAAAAAATATGTTTTTTTTTACAAAGTTATAACAAACTCTTGACACATTTACTTGAAGAAATTTCTATAATAGGTGGTTGGCTATTCTCACTCAGTAGTCCTATTTTTTATTTTTTAAATTATAAACTCAAATATACTTTAAAAAAAATTTGTTACTTAAAAAAATCTGTTATAAGTTTGGAACTGAAAATTATCTCATTTTTCCACAGTTTTGAATGGAAATTGTGTGCGGGCTGTAACTGTAATATGCTTACCCTAAATTTTTGGCGATGCTCACGATAAATCTCGGTTGGGTTTGACAGACTACATGGCTGCAGCCATCATTAAAATTAAAAACTTAGCCACTTACAATGGAAAGATGAGAAAATAAATGACTAAATAATGACTCAAAATTAAAAACCAAAATTAGATCTTCTTTCTTAGTCAAGCTATAGTTCTCTTTGTTTGTATTTTAATCTTTGACAATCAACTTATTTATCTACCTTTTTGACTTTTCAGGCCATTCATAAATTTGGAATGCATATTTAAAAAATTTCATCTTGGAATATAATGCAATTACAAAACTGAACTCAGTTAAATCATTTTACTCTAAGCTAAAAAAAATCCATATATTTCGATATAAAAGGGAATTGAAAATCCTCACTTTCGCTTTTACTCATATTCCATGATTACATTTTTTAAGGTACGCTTAGATTGAATAATAATTTGAATAAAAAATATTCTTTTAAATAAGGAAAAATTTTACACGGCAATGATTTCAATAAATAGGTTACTTTTTAGTGAAAACAGAGATCATGTTTGCAAGACAGTTGTTGTGGAAGATATGAATGGCAATTTTCATTGATAAGACCCAACGATTACTCATTATGAGATTTTAAACCTATTTTCGTCCTAGATTTAACTTTCTGTTTAATGCCTTTTTCTTGATGTTTTTCATATCTCTGTCTAAATAGAATTTTTGGTTACTATGCGAACACTCTCCACAACGTATTTAAAAATATTTTATAAACAAGGATCGGAATTCAGTGGAGCTATGAAAGCCGCCTGGAATTCATATGATGATTTATTTCTATTTGTTAGATGCCATTCGACAAGAAGAGTGATTTGTGAAGAGTGATTTTTGCATCACATCCATTAACTTTTTATAAATGCATAGAGATATACTCTCCGAAACAATGAGCCTCTCTTTATCAGGAGTCTATTTTTCTAGTATGCCGACTTGAAGATTCCACCGATATTGAACCAGGCGCAGTTTTAGACTCTTTTCAGAAGTCTAAGTTCATCATCAGTTACTAGATCTTTACAACTTTAAGTTGATAAACGTCGTTCTACGTCCTTTTACAGGAAAAGAATCTGTAAGATAAAAAGACATATTTTAACGAATCTCTGTGTTTGTAAAATTTTCAAATCTGAAATCAACATGTTTGAAATTACTTCCCCCAATATTAAAAGATTTCTTTGTAGACTGTAATTTTTCATAATAAGCTATAGTAATAAATAATTAAGGGAAATAATTAAGGAAAAATCTTTCGTTGATAAGGGTGGCCCATTAATAACCATGATGCTGAATAAAAATTACTAAAAATAATAGTCTTTTATTAACTAAAAATAAGTGACTATTTGCATTAGGCGACCAGCCTGTTTGTTTAAAGTTTTAATTAATTTAATTTTAGTTTTATTTCTTATACTTAATTTGATATTCATTTAAGTTTGAAAAGCCACATTGTGCAGCTCTGCGTCACTATTATATTTTTCGTAATTGCTCATTCAATCATTATCTGAAGAACTTTTGAATAAATTGAGAATTAATGAATTTCCAACAATAAAACTTCTGTATAGAAAATTTTTATACTTTTACAGATTTCCACAGTTTAAAATTCAGAAATACAGCACATCTTTAAATAAATAATCAAAATCGTTGAATGTTGAAAAGAAGAGCGTAATCAAAATTTATTTTGTGAAGTCTCTAGAAATGAAGGCTTATATGGAAGTCATAAAATGTGAAATAAAAATTTGCGAAATCTGTCAAGCGGTTGGACAGCTTTTTAGTCTTGAATATTTGAATGAAAGTAATAATTGAGGAATGGAAATCGTGTAAATTCAGTTCTTCAATTTATTGTAAATAAATTTATAGTAAATTGAAGGAAAAAAAACTGTTGCATGTATACAATAACGCAATATAAGTAACAATTTGAATTTAAAAACATTGGCTGAGAAAGGGGCTTTTCATTAAAAGGCTAATATTCTCAACAAAAAGAAGAGAATTAAAAATTTTACCTCTGAGCTGAATGACCCACGCATTGCTCAACATAAATAATTACAAGAACACTGGAATGAATTTTAACGTTAATTTGTTAGAATATCTTTAGCTGATGCTGACGACGGGGAAGATCTTAGGTGTAAACGGGTTGTTGGTGAATACAATAGCTTAAATATAAAAATTTTAAAATATCTTTTTTTTTTCACAGAAATTCTATTGCACATATTTAAATTTTCGTAAAAATATAGAAACGCAGGAAATATCTCTTAAGTTAGAAAGCATTATTGAGAGTTTTTTTTATTTCCATTTTGTTTTTAGCCACAAGAAAAAATAACTACTTTAATCAATTCTTCAAACTTTTCATATTAGCATAAGTTTTTTTAATAATATTCATTATTTGAAATTACAATGTCTTTTTCTTTTTTAAAAAAATTAAATTTCATACATTTCATAAGTAAAATCATTTTCTTAATTTGCTTTAATTGAAGAAAAAATTTAATAAGAAACCGTATATTTTACTTGATTCAATTTTATTGTAACATTTTGATTTAAAACTTTTGACAATCTTTTGATTTGTTTTATATATTTATATTAATATTTCTTTTTTAATAAGGAAAATAGTATACCACGATTTAACTTTTTTCTGTTTTCATAAGTATCCAAAACATGACACAGATTTTTCAAATATTTCTTTTGTATTATGCCGTTCTGTCCATATGACCAAAATTCAAAATTTCGAGATCCGTCTTTCCCTGTGTTATTTCAAAAGAGACATAAATAGTTGGCTTAACTAATCGGTTTGCAATGTGCAGTTTCCAAACATCTTTATTTATTATTCTTATTGGTCATCCTAATTTAAGTTTGTATTCATCATCAAAGTTTAAGTTGTTTTTCATGTTATCTATTTTAATACGGGCAAAAAATAGTATTTGAACAATCCATACCGATTTTAAAATATTCAATAACATAATCTAATTTACTAACGTACAAAAAAATATTTCTGGTAATCACACTAGCTTTGATAATTGCTTTTTGTATAATTTCGTTGTGCTTATTCCAAAGATGAAGCGCGTAAAGACCCCATATTAGAGTTTTCTAATTCGCGAAAATAAATGCAAAAGTTGGGATTTTTTTTATCGCTTTCCTAGCAGAACCCACACAGCGTTATCCGTGACATGGATACCAACGAGATCGAAACTGCAATAACATAACGAAGTGAAAAAACGGAATTGGTGCTCGACATTTTTTTCTTAGCTATAATTGAAGGTTTTAACAAAAATCGTTATCGTTTGTAATTATAATCTACAGGGAAAAATCGGAATAAAAAAACTAAAAAAACGGGAGAATGAAATTACAATGTTCGTTTCAAACGCTGCTGTTGTAATTATATAAAAACAATTTTTACTATTCCCAATTTAAATCATTGCCAAATTCAGGGGAGAAATAATTCCCCGACGGATTTCCGCTTCTGTCCCAATCACCAAAGAAAATCCTTGCTCTCAGAAGAAAAAAGGAGATCTGATCAGACTTGTTTTAAATTAGAGGAAAGTTTGAGTAGTCAAGTCAAAAAATTCAGAGGTTTAGAATAGTGGTTGTTTGACGTTCTAGTTTTTATTCCTAAATTCTTTTTAAAAAATGGTAAAACTTTTTTTTAAAATTAAAAATTTAGTATATTGCATCAGAGATCAAGAGATCAGAGTAAATTGCATCAAAGCGAATTTCTGTAAAATAAAAATAATTTTTCTCTTTTATGATAAACAGTTTTTATTCTTTCCTATGATCCTTAGAAACAATTGTAGATGCAAATACGCTTTTAAATTAATCCAAAACAAGTTTCAAGATGTATTGAGTTTCAAGATGATTTTCCTGTGTGTGAAAGTGTGTATCATAATAGTTTGTATTAAAATCTCAGCGACCATGCCTATGTACTCATTCACACATACAAACATTTCTTTTTTAAAGTAATGTCCTGTTTTACCTTTTTATTCCATATCTATCATGATGGAAATTATAAATACATTAATGAAAAAGGCACAAATTCTCAAAGTTGTGGGGTTTTTCTTCAAACTTCTTTTCATCTTCCCTTTTGGTAGTCTTCACTGGAATTGTTTTTTTAAACATTTGCTAGTAATTGTTCAGTCGGTAACTTAGTGGTAATAGTATGTTGCTACCCCCTGGCTTTTTATACCTTTTTTTATTTAAGCCTTCAATATCATTGTCGGGGCATTATTTGAAGATTAAAGCCACGGGTACAGATAAAAAAATAACCAAAATGAATCGAAACTTGTATCTTAATTTATTGTGCCAATAATATATTTAGCGCTCACAATATGATTGTTTGGGAAACGTATTGGAAAGATTTGAAGAATAACAAAAATTTTAACAGATTAGACGAGAGATTATTCAAAATCTCAGTCGCATAATCTTTACTAGCATGCTAAGGAAAAATTACCACTGATGAAACGTTTTTGCCTCTTAACATGTTGGGGTTATGTAAAGAAAATTCTGTTATTATTGAAGTGAATTTTCGAAAGCTTCTTTTTCCTACTTTTTCGCATAAAAAGTTCACGAAATAAAAGTGCTTTTACAATCAAAGAATGCGGATAGTTGACTAAAGATTTTATTGCACTCTTAACGCCTTTGCCGACAACGAATACAAAAATACTTTTAAAATTATTTCCTGCTAGTAAGCATGGAATTAATTCTGTATTAATTTCTTTTGTAAAAGTCTTGAAATTTTTCATAGATATAGATACCTTTTTCAATTAAAATGTGAAATTTAAATATTTTCCCAATATGATAATCAGTTAATCGACTATTTCCATCGAATTTGGATTCCACCCAAATCCAAATGGCATATGATATTTGATTTGGAAGAAAATTTAATTGAATTTAAAATTTCATTGAATGATCTAAATATTTAATAATACTTTTAGAATGAATTGTGAATTAAAAATATTAAAAGTTAGAAAGCAAAAGCTAAAAAATTTACATGAAATAACATTTAAAAAATTGAATTTTTGATATCAATGGAAATAAATTTCTTTAAGATTATACCCGGATCTTTCCCTAAAGGAAAAAGCCGATTTCAACCCAAGTTTATTTTAAAGCTTCTTTAACCATTTTTAAAGAATTTCTTGTATTTTAGAATTGCTTTAGGCCATGGCTTTATTGAAATATAAAGAGATTTTATTGAAAGCAGCGATAGTTAATTACACTTTAAATTTAAGTCAATAACTCAAGTCAAGGCAAATCTTTCATATGCTTCTACATTTGCGAACAAAATTCTCAAATTATTCATAATAATTTGAGGTGAAAAGTAACTATCAGTGTTTTTTTAAACGAGTAGTTTCATTCTAATTTCAATTCAAAGTAAAAGATAAATGTTTCAGGGCATAAAAATATTTTGTATATCACAATATCTTATACAAAAATAGTTTTTATAGTTTTTATTTTACACGAAATGGTTTCACATACAAGTCTGGGCCATCATCTAGCATATTATTAAAAACGTGTTTTTAAAATTCGCTTTTGTTAAATGTCTTAGAATTGTATTTTTCTGTGAACATGACTGAAACAAAACGATATACTCAATGCAAAAATATCCTTTTTATATTATTTTTATCCAAATAGTGTTTATTCCTATCATTTTATAAAGAGAGATGCTTGTCAATTCATCCATTTACACGTTTATACGATAATAGACACTGCAACGCAAAAATATAGATGTTATCGTAAATGGTTAATCCTATTATTAGATGTAATTGCCATTTTATTACATTTACCATGAGATAATTATTAAAATTTGACATAATGATTTTTTTTCTGTGGTTGTAGCTTTGCATAAATCCCACCATGGAGTGGCTGTGTTGTCTATTCAGGTGTATACAAATATAAAGACTAAGAAACGTAACGCGCTAGGTAAACATAATAGTTCAGTGCTTGATGTCGCCTGGAATATTAATTTACATTAACGATCTAATTACGACCAAGGAATGTGATAAGCGTGTCTCATCTTCGTATGAGCTAAGAGTCAGACTTTTGCCTTTGGGGCAAAAAGGAGGGAATGGACCCAAGGGTTCGAAAGGCGCACTTAGCATTAGCAGAAATCCTGAAAATAAAGAATTACTCGATGTTTTCTTCTATTTTGGATGAACATTTAATTTTAGAACCAATCAGAGGAAAATAATTCAAAATGCTTGCATAATTTTTAGCATGAGGAAATTAAACACAAAATGCTTAGATTGCAGAAGAGAGAGTAACGGAGAAGCAACCCCACTCAATGAGTGCGATTTCAGCCAAATTCTTGATTTAAAGAAATTGAAAGCTGTTTTATATTGAATCAAGAGGTGGGTAAATAATCCGCATATAGAAGATAATTTTCAAATGCAATAATTTCGAACTATAACAAATAATGAAAATATTGAAAATATAAATATATAAATGAAAAATGTAAAAAAAGTTGAATCCCTTTTGCTTTTCAAATAAAATGAAAATCCTTTGTACAAATGTCGTCATTTCATGATTTAGAAATATACCCTAGCATTTTTTTATTTATTCTATATAAAACGAAATTTATAAAATTATGCTGAAAAATAATATTTTTTGAACAAATTGGAAATCAAAACAATGTTCTCCCTTTTTAAAATAATTTCTTCTAAAATTTATTTTTTTCTCAGTAAAATAAAAAGAATATTAAATTGGGGGTGGGGATGAGACGCTTAATGATTTTTTTAAAATTTATTTTCTTGTGAAGCAATGCCCATTTCATTATTTTGCTCCAGAATTCAAATGAAGATTAATGCCCAAATTATTTTTGTTATTCTGTCTTTTAAAATGTTGTTTTGTTTCTAGAGAAGAAAAATTAAGTTTAAATGACGTAGATGTCTTTAAATCTGTTTTTAATAAATATCGAATAATTCTTGTTATCGAATAATTCTTTTACTTTTTTTTTCGCGGACTATAAAATATTGTATTCGGATCGTAATATGATTAAAACGATACTTGTTAAATGTAGAAATGTGTTAAACGGGTCTAAATTTTTTAAAATCATTCTCACGCCTAAAGTTTATTATTATCTTTTGTCTTCTAACTGAAAATGGTGAGAAATGATGATAATGAAATGTCTCACATTGGTAGTCTCTCGGCTCACTCCTTCACCCATTCAACCTGCTAACTGTTTTGAACTGCATCAATCGTCCGATTCTAAAGCGGAGAAATAGAGTTTGAATGTTCTCAACTCTTATACCTTTCACCATTTTATCTTTAAGTCACGTAACTGAAAATATGGATAATGTAATTGACCAGTGAGTACAGTCTATTTAAAAATCATATATGTTACTGAAATACTTTTAACCAAAAATTTATTTATCAAATATTTATAAAAATGAAAACATCTTTCCATATAAAGTCTATTCTTGTAATCATCACCTTAACTCAGTGGTCGGCAAAGTGCGGCTCCGGAGGCGCGTGTGGCTCTGGCGCCTTAAGCGCGGCTCTAATTTCGCATTAATAAATGTTTATTTTGTATGAAATTTAGTTTTATTAGTTTAATAAAAGTTTACTACACAAGCAGATTGACTCCCAATTTTTTAAAAACTTGTTGTAATGTTCGTATTTGGCTCTTTGGCTAATAAGTTTGCCGACCACTGCTTTAACTAATCAAAAAATTGCAAGGCCTCGTTAGATCAATGGCAATGTCTTGCCTTTGAAATCAAAGAGTTCAAACTGATTTTATTGGAAATGCTCCATAGAGGAGAATGTTTTATATTTCACTATTTCTGTATGCACTCGAAAAGGGCTACAAATTCCGAAAGTTTTTTTTTTTTTTTTGCTTAGTGCAAAGATGTACCATTAATTACCTTTTGTTACTTTAAAGAAATGTATATTTTGGTTAATAAAAATAATTATAACATTTCATTATTCAAAAATATTTCAAACATAGCTTTTTGTCTGCTGACGTTTTTTGAAACAGTTAAAAAATGATATTACTATACGCAGGATTAGATCATAATTCGAATTCACGTTTCATTCAATTAGAAAAATGTATAATTCGAAGCTCTTACCTGTCAGAAAGGAACAAGAGGCAACCAGTGGATTTTCACATTTTATTTCAAACACAGCTAGCACATTTAAATAGGAAGCTCACAAGGACCAAAAAGCACACAACTGGGCATCACAACGAACACAACGAGACTCCTCAACATCAACAAACCCAGATCAAGACGCAGCGCCATCGGGTGGAAAACCTTGGATTGTAATAAAGTTTTAATATATGCTAATATTGTAATAAAATAATAAAGTAATAAGTAAATAAATAAAGTTGTGAATAAAGTTTAACATATGCTATCCTATAAGCAAATAATAAAATAATTTTTTGTAAATTCGGAATTTTCTGTGTAAAAGCGGAAATGAGTTATAAAAGTTGAAATGTGAAAGTGGAAGCCATTGTACTTTTGACCATTACGTAAGAAATGCAATATGTCTTATTCTGATGACATTGGGATATTTCACCCAAAATCATTTTCTCAAATTGCGTGTAAAATGATAATTTGTTTATGATATAGCCATTTTACCTTTGATTTAATAGTGAATCTCAAGAGATTTTCATTTCAATCTTAGAAATATATTTTGGATCGCCAGATAATTTTTTCCCCTTTCTCACTTAATTGGAAGTTTGAACTAAAAGAAAGATTATTAACATTATTTCTGAGTTATAATCATAATTCAGTCTATAACTTGATAACGAGTTATCTTAATTCTGAGTGATTTATCTTAAGATTACTTTTTGCCTGCGATTGTTTTCTTACACGATAGGCTTTTGACTTTTATATTACTTTTCGATTCTCAGATTACTTTACCGGACTTATTTTTCTTAAATAATTTAAGCATTTTATAAATCACGTTTGATTATTTCTCGAAAAGCTTCCATTGTTATTTCTTGACAACCTCAAAGCTCACGAAACAATTCTTATAATTAAAAAATTCATCTGATTACCTCGATCTTTCATTTTCACAACAAGTATCAAACACATCCATCTGATATTGATGCATTTGGCACCTTACAACTAAGCAATGAACAAATGGATATTGACAATGCAATAGACATAAACCTGGTGCCATACATGATATGGCGAAGTCGGCTTACTAAATCTGACTCTCAGTAATATCACGGAAAGGTTCAATATTGCAGGATTCGATAAAAACAATTTTACCGGTGATAAGGTTCGCCGTCATCTATAACAGATAGGCCAAGGACAGCATTCATGTTTGAATTAGCCGTTGCAGATTCATCAACACAAATTCATATATACCATTGACCTCCTCACTGACATGAAAATAGGATGCTTTTCCCAAGGCGATGAAGAATAGAAACAAGTAAAGAAAAATCAAAGATTGTCATTTTCCAGCCTTACAAGCACTAAAATCAAATTATAGTTGCAAAATTAGAAACAATGAAAGAGACTTAAAAAATTAAGTTTAGTAAAAATCTTTCTGGTTCATTAAATGGAAGCAAAATGGTTCTAATTTTTTAAAAATAAATACAGGAATGGAATGATTTACTTTATAGTGAATATATCCATCTGATAATTCTAAATACCTACTATAAATAAAAATAAGAGAGTAAATAATATCATCCAATCAAAATCTCTCTTTGTAAGTTATCATAAATCAATTAATTACCAAAATAATGAAATAATCCTCGTTTTTCTAGTTTCAATTATTCACACTCGAATATTTTGTCTGAATACTGCTACATTTTGCCCTTCCTCAGCTAGGTTCTTCTGTATTGAAAATAGTATAATTTTCAGAATTTTCTCCTTCTTATTTAGCACACATTGAGCTTTTTTAAATGAACACATTTGATCCATTTAGAATATAAGTTGCTCATAATCTAGTGGAATATAGCTTTTGGTGACAAGTAAGGAAAACAAGTTCTTGAAGGCCGGAACATGAATATTTCATTTTTCAAAATTTTCCAAATCAAAATTAACCGGAATTAAATTTTTCAGAGTAACATTTCATACGGCATGAATCATAACTATGGTGTCATTTAATTGTATGCCACTTCGAACTATGCTGTGGAATTTCGTTCTCATCTCTTTTACTTGATGCTTCATACATTACAAAATTCCATTCTGTTCCTTTCAGCCATTCTATTCCCAGGTTTGTCACATCTCACTATAAATAATTGACTCATTTTATGATTTGAACATCTTTTCTAAAGAAATTGAAGAATAGACCTGAATGCAAAACAGGCATGTTGGCTTCAGATTCGAGCAACCTCGCCCTGTTTTCATAAGAGCAAATTTGTATTCATGTAATTTTGCAATCTAAAAATTTGCTAACACTACTTCTGGAGTTACACTTACAAAAATAATAACATGATGCACCATGAATACAAACACAAAAAAAGAAACTACAAACAATATTGCAATCAGTTCGATAAAAGTTGCACTTGCACATTTTTTTAACCGTTAGTACGAATTATTAAAGCATATAGAAATTATGTTTAGTTGCTGTTACGGATAGAAGTTAAAATAGGATAATACGGATAGAATTTTTTTGAATAGACGAATAAAGTATTTTTTAATGCAACTCATAATTATTTTTACACACATGAAGTCAAAAGACGAAAAATATCTTTTGTGCGTGACCAGATATTAGACGATAGGACCACAAATTTTCATAGCTTGAAATCCGATCACTAATTTGTTCAGAAACATTTTCTGAATCTGGCGAGATCTTCCACGTGAGATTTGAGAAAGCAAGAGACTTTCTAATGTGAGATGGATTTCGATGAATCCAAATCCTTAGTGTAAATACGTTCAAACGGGAGGCGATCCTTCCCGTTGCTCAGGTACAGCGGAGCATGAGAAAGCGGGAAGGGACGTGTCCAGTTGTCTGATGTCAAAATCATATTACGTCGGGAATTCATTTAAGGCTAACTGCTCAAGATTAGGGCAAAACTAGGCACAATTGAAATGCATCATGGGAACATCCTTATTCTTGCTGGTACAACAGTGGTACCGACCCGTAAGCAAAGATAAAAAAAATCTTAATACAGTAGTTGTTAAGCCTGGTTAAGCTAGATGTTAATCAGACACTAATCTTGATAGGCTATAGGCATTTTTCAGTTAAGCACCTGGGCAGTGGGAAATATTAATATTGTATCTTTATAGAACCAGGGCTCATAGCTGTAATTTAGCCGACTGGGAAGGTTGCAAAAATCTTAAAATATTATGATCAGTTATTAAGTCAATGCTTGCGCCGAACACACAAACTTCAAACTTTTTAATCGAACGCACAACTGCATATGTTTCATGTTCAATAGTAGCTCAGTTCTGCTGTAATTTTTTGAATTTTTGGCTAGTCAAAGTGACAGGATATAAATTATCGTTGCCATTTCTTTGAGATAGACAAACACCAACGTCATAGGAGTAACACACAATAAGTTTTTTAACTTTTGGAATGACAATTCTTCGGCATCAGTCCAAGGAATACATTCTGGACATTCCATGGAATACATACATTTTTTTTTGTTAGATTTGTTAGAGGTTTTGTTATGTCTGCATAATTTTAAATATAATTCCAAAAATAGGGGAAACGCACTACCAAATAATATCCACCTGACATAAGTGTCACTTTTGTCTATTTTCTATGTTACTGGGCTACAAACCCTAACGTTGCGAGTTCGGTCCTCAACCACTATTCTCACAAGTTTCAATAGCTCGCAGTTTTAAGAATCTGACTTATGCCTTCCTATTCTTATAGTATGACCTAGGTATTTTATTTGGGATTTTGCGAAGAAAGATTTCTTAACATTAACAGTGAACTTCAATTCAGTTAATTTTGACAACACAACATTTAAACATTTATAATGTGTATCACAGGCCCAAGAGAAGATAGAAATATTATCCAGATATGCTTTGCAGAGTTCACGATACTCATTTAAAGCACTATTCTTCACTTTCTGGAAAGACAATTGCGTCGTTGCGTAACCCTAATTGCCTCATCACCTTCCATCTGTATGGAGCATGACGATTTTTAAACGAAATAAAATCACAACTCTCTTCATCTAAAGGATTTTCCCAATATCCTTTTAACACATCTAGACACGTTATGATGTAAACATGTCTGATTTGGTTAAACCTGTTAATAAATTCTTTTGCATTCCCCATAGGGTAATCGAAGGATCTTGTCGCTGCTTTAAACGTGGAAAATCGATCCATAAACGCATACTGCCGCCTTTCTTTGCTACACATGTAATACGGTATACCTAAGCTCTCTAATTCTGCCATTTTTTATCAACTCCAGGCTTTAAAGATTCAGGAATTTTGTAAATGCACTTTTTTCCTCTCAGTCCCAGGTTTTAAGCAAATTTTATATTTCCTAACATTGGCTGCTTGTGTTTTACCGGGGAACAACGATGCATGGTTAGGCAAAAGTTTAAGTAATTTACCTTTTTACCTTCTTTAAAAGACTAATATCTACCTCTATGTTGTAGTTACTTATAGGAGATGTTTTAATTGGGGTAGAGTGGATTTCTCCAAATTCAATATCATCTTCAAAAATTATGCCTACAATTAGAGTCCTAGCTTGAAATTATCTTATTTTATTAGTTTGGATATATCGAACATTATAATCTGGTAGTTTATAAGAATGGGAATGCACTCTTTCGATCCTTTCACCTGGAACAGCCCACCTTGCAAATAGTTTATTAGTAGAATCTGGAATACACAGAAAGAGACTAACTCATCATTTTTTAAACTATTTCAATCTCATTTTACGGTTAAAGCATAAAAATTTTGTTTCTTAGCGGTGGTTAAAGATGCAAGATGTCGCTTTTCCTAAATTTATTCTAAATTCTTGCGGATAATCTTTTGTTGAATTGCTCAGATTTAGGGGCAATGGTATCTCACCTGACCAAGAAGATTTTGGAACGGATAGAGGACCTCTAGCTTTGCATCCATACATAAGCCTAAAAGAGGATATGCCAGTAGGTACTTCTCTATATGCGAAAAGTAAATAGGTAGTATGCTTATTACAGTGGTTAGGATCTGAAAGAATTACATGGTATAACAATTGTTTATATACTCTATTCCGTTTTTCTACTAAACCATTCGACGCTGGGCATGATGAATGAAAAACCGAAAACTTAATCTTTATTTATCTCCGAATTCTTTTATCAATTTGGAATGTAATTTTAATGCCAGATCACTACAAATTATTTCTGAGATTTTGGTACGCATGAATATTTCAAAAAGTATATCGCATGTTGTTTTAGCCGAAAGATTTTTTTAGCGGAATTTCTTCTGCCATCTAGAGTTTTGATCGATTAAAAAAAGACAATATTTACGTCTTTTTCCCAAAGCCTACATTAGTATGGAAAGGGTATGGGGCTGTAAGAACCGGTGTGATAGGAATTTTATCCGATTGTCGCTCTGAACTTCTTATTTGTATTTTTCACATATTAAGCAATAATTTTCTGCGTCTTTTGAAAAAAATTTCAAAAAAAAAGAGATAATTTAATTCGCTCTTTGGTTTTTTATATCCCTAAATGATTTTCGTTATGAGCTAGTTGAAGAACTTAATCCTGATAATTTTGAGGTAATATTGATAAAGTGTGTAACTTTATAACTTTATAAGTAACTCATCCCGTAAAAATAAATTATTCTTTTTTAAACTAGCATCTTTGAAAGCCTTCTTAAATGCTAAACATTCTCTTTCCAGTTTTCAGAATCTATTAGCCTTTGAAAATTCGTCTTGATTACTGTTAGCTAGTTTTTCAGTTTCCGAGATAAAATTATCTAAAGTAAAATTTAACCCACTTTCGCTTTTTTGCGAAAGGAAAAACAACCATAGAGTTGAGATAGTGATAGAGGGAGTGCACACTTATCTTGGTATAGGGCAGATAAAATCACGCGACTTGGGGAAAGAATTTGTATTCGCTGTAACGCATTTTCTATTCTCCATTATATTTCAATGACAGGTTATTTCTCACTTTTAGTTCGTTCTAAATCTTATTTAAGCTACGATTAACTCTTACTGTGCAATTGGATGCAAAGAAAATTCTTCTGGAGAATATCTCTCGATCATTTCACAGTTATATTCAATAAACATATTCTATTTAATTTATTTTAAGTCTGTTAAAAATTCAATAATTGGAATCACTAGCGATTTCGATATTATAACTGAATACTATTTCACAGTTGGGTTTAGTAATTGCATTTAATTTAGTTAACTTGTTATTAAGCTTCATTTAAAATCGTATAACTGCAGTATGTTTTGTGGCTTGATTTATTTTAAACTCGAGTGTGTTGCACGCGCTTGCCTGCAAAATTGGCGTGATTTTTTTCTTGCCAATGAAAGTATATCGATATACATTACTGACTGATTAATAATTGTGTATTTATTTTAATGCAAATAAATTTCTTATTATTTCCAATATTGTTACAAAAAATTATGCATTATACATGGACATCTTTTATAATAAATTCAAAATTATACACGGACTAGGTCAAAAATTATACATGGACGCCTTTTTGCATTCACTCGAATGAATTCACAGTTCTACAAATGAATGAGACACACTAAAATCGTAAACAATTATACGAGAAAAATTTTCTAGCTATCATGAGCACTGCCAGTATTTTAATTTTTCGTGTTTCCCATGCTCTATTTATGTTACATTCCAAGAAAACAAAAGTCTTACAGCTCAATTAAATCATAAGCTCTGCTCTGTTTACAAATATGTGGCTTCTTTTTTACCATAAACTTTCGAATCGTACTATACCGTGAACGATATTAAATAACCATTGTAAATGAAATAATGAAACTGAAACGTATGTTTTATTGAAAATGCTATAAAGTAAAAAATCATTAAGGAATTTGTAATAATTGTGTGTTTTCATAAATTTTAATCAAGATTTAAAAAGAAACGGGGTTATTCTAAAGATAAACTATTAAAGAAAGAAATGCTATCTTTACAGATAAAACTTTTGTCTGAATGCCAACATTTATTAATAACTTACGGTATGTACATACTCTAAAATCCTCATTTTCGTAAAAACTTCGAATTTATTAAAACATTTTTATTAAAGTCAACGCATTTAAGATTCCAAAAGTGATTATTCTTGTTTCTGCGGTAGTTAGAAGCATTTTGTATAACGGTCGTATACATTTAGAATGCTCCTTCATGAAAATATTGATCATGAAATATAAGCCCAGTAACTAACCTTGAAACTTCTAAAATAGCTTATATACTAATAATGCGGAAAGGCGAACACGCGTTTGAGTGGTAGAGTGGGGATGGCTACTGGCGTGGCATTCGCGAGGTCCGCGTTCAATGCTTAACTGTTTTGCCTTCTTTTCTTTTCTTTTTTTCAAATAATTTAACAGTTTAAATTAATATCTTTTACACCTTTTATGCAAAAATAAATATTCATTCTCCAAATTCTTAGATTAAAATTTAATTTTTAAACAGAAAAATAATTATAAATACGAATGATTTTTTGAAATATTCAGAAGAAGAAAAAAAGACATTATTCACTTTCATAATATATTTTATAAAAAGTTTTTTTACCTGTTTGAGATAATAATAGAAATATTTGAATATGCAATGCAAAATTAAAAGATGTTCTTAGGTAAATAAAATTTTTATCTAAAGAAGAAAAATAATCTTTTGTTTAATGCAAAAAAAAGTTTTAAAAAAACATGATTTAAATAAACAAACTCAGCTATTGATGATATAAAAAATAAAAATTATTTTCGAAATCAGTTTGCTTAGTTCTAAATTGGTAGAATGATAATCTCAAAACAAGAAGAAAAAAAACTTTTTAAGAAGTGAAAATTGACCAGACCCAGGGCCGGAAAGTAAAATATTGCGTCATAGATTTTGAATAAGACAAAATTTACTATATGTCGTAAAAAAAAAGTTTTTTTTACTCTCAGATTCCCCCTAAGTCACGTGACACATTTTAGGTGCACTTATTTCGATAAGAAACATACGGCTGGCTCTCCCCATTTACATACCATCTCTATAAAAAGAGAACTCGTCCGATCTTCAATCCTTCCAGTTTCTCTCCTCCCTCATCTGTCTACCAGCCAAGTTGCACTCAGAACCTTAATACAATCAACAATTGATTAATCATCCTAATAAATAAAGGAGTTTCAGACATCCGGTGTAATCAAACGAGGAATGTTTGATTCATCTGTCAGAGCGGATAAAATATTAAAGCTACAAAATATACAATCGTCAGGATTTTTACAACGTGCAGACACTACTCCTAATTTTGCTTCAACTCTTTCTTTATAAGCAGATTTCCCTTTCTCTTCGATGTCCGTATCTGCAATTAATGTAGTGTTTAAAACAGAAATTTTTTCGCCTCTTTCAATCATTGAGCCAATTTATCTACCTGCGATATAAACAGACATTTTTTGTAAGGGCTATAAAATAATATCATTAACATTTTCAGAATACTATAAATGTTTAGATTTTACATTAGTGACGATCGCGGTATTATCATCGGGCTTATTTATGGGCATCTGTGGAATATTTCTTGGTTTTCTTTGTGCATCATTACCTGGTTTATTTTCATGTTAGAACATGAAGTTTTTGGTAAACAACAAAAATCCGAAGGCGAAAAATAAAAATTTTATTATCTGCACGAGCATTAAAAAAAATCCACTTTTAATAACGTGTTGCCATCACATTTACAAAAGCTCTCGTTAAAAAAATAAGTTAATGACTACAGCAAATAAAACCTAGAAAAATGTCATTTTGAGCACGTGATTAAATGAAATGAAATAATTAGGAAATGTGATATTTTTTAAATAATAAATGCGAGAGTTTTTTGGATCGTTTGCAATACCAAAGTGACTCATTCGATGGAACCATTAAAATGAATAAAAATTTTAATTTAACTTGCACGAGCGCGTGGTGCTTGGCCGTTCCAGAAATGATATTCTGACATGATACAATGAAATATGCGAAACATATTTCGTTTTAATCTTTATTTACCCGAACATATTTATTTCCTCTATTCGGGCAATTTCTCACTAAATGTGAGTCATTCGAACAATGCAGCATTCAAGCGTAATCAGAGTATATTTGATTTCATTAGTAAACTTAACAGTGATGGAACATACTTAGTATTTTCATGTACCAGTTCGCGATAAGCAGACGGTTTCGCATATTTTATTTCCTCATGGGATCCGCTCTTCGTGCTGAAATAGATGTCCCATTGTTTCGCCAATTCACTGGGTTGTAGCGAATTTTCTACCTGTCAGACTGAAACATGATCAGAAGTGTCGTCATCGAAAGTCTCAAAGATTTTATCAGGTCCATTAAGGATTCAAGACCATCCGCCTTGCGAATCTTGCAATAGTGAAGGCAATCAGATTGTAGACGAGATGCAGACCGTTGATGAGTTTCCCCAGGTGATCTTACAGTTTCTCAATATTATCTAAATACACAAAAGGAGATGGTTCGTACTCTTTTATAATTAAAGTTTAGATTTTTTTTAATCCTTTAAATCGTTATCATCAATAAAAATTAATATATTCTCAGCCTTTTCAATTAGTTTCAATAGAATTCTGGATTTAAATTCTGCTGGATATTTTTAATGTTTACAAGCCCTTTCGTTAGAATAAAAAAATGGATTAAAAGTTTCATTCATTTTAGATATGGAAATCGACAGTGTTTGAACAGCTTTCAGGAGTTTCTTCAAAGACTGGTTATTTTCAACCCCATCGTATGTCATCTGACTACTTTCAGTTGGGTGCTTCAAACGTGACCGAGTTTATTCCTCTTCCTTTTTCCGCTGCGCCCATGTAGAGGCAAGAAAGTCAGTTAGAAAGCCTTTGTCTTTTATACTCTTTTGTTTCAACAAAATACCTCATGAATGAACTGCGTCGGAGCTTTCGTCTGTTGATTCGCAATCTGAGCAGATCAACCGTTGTAACGTTTTTAAACGTGTTGCTGCTTATCTTTATTAAGTACTAGCCGCCTTTGGCGACCAGTCGGTTCGCCAATATTAATGCCGACTAAAGGGTTAAATCATTTTTATATATAATTTGGTCTCATAATAAATTTATCAGCAAAATATTTTTAAGCTTCAAATTTCGATAGTCATATAACTCACTTATACTATTATGTAGGCCTTAAACAGTCCTATCTTTACAGTCCGCATCTATCTCTGATTTTCTATCAGTGCACGTAAAATTCACTTTTAAATTAAAGTGGAAATGATGAAACTTCAATTAATATAAAGACCTCTTTACTCAATCTAAGCATGTCTTTAAATAAAACTAAGAACTGAAAGCAGAATAGACATTGAATATTAATGTTCAATACAGAAATTGAAACATTATAATTTATAAGATCTCAAGGAATTATTCAGCAAAAATTTCACAGGTTAATTGAAACCTTCAGTTTTTAATTTTATTTTTAGATGTATATAAATGCTCTCAATAATATTTTTTTTAGGTTTATAAATATATTTCAAAAAATTATGGTTTAAATTCCTTTGCTCTTATAGATTAATATTTGTAGAATATTCTTAATATTTCAACTTCTAAATAAATAAATAAGCATTTCTATCTTCTTCAAATCTGGCTGATTTATTCAGTTCTGAATATTGCAAGTTTAGAACAATCATCATTATCATAATCTAGGGCAATTATTCTAGAGTCACTCTGATTGGCTTCTTTGAGATCTTGATAAAGTGATCTAAAATAGCCAGATTTTACCGTAATAGTTATATTGAAATTTTCATAGATCGATCAGCTGTGATGATTGATTTAGTTGATTGGATTTTATTTAAGGACTTTTGTCTCAAGAATTTATTATTATTTAAGGACTTATTGTCTCAAGAATATTTTGTTAAATATGATTCACAGAGCAGATGATGTATGTAAAAATTTAATTCATCAGCATTTTTTCCCTTAATCTATAATTATATATTTCACTTGGACCAATTGCTAAGAGATTATTTATCTCTCCCCAAAAAATTAAGAAATTAGATGTTGGGCTCCAATTACAGAAGATGCCTTGTAGATGTCAAGCCATATTTGCCTTAAATAAAATTGTTTAATTGGATTAGTAATATGTGTATAGTAAAATATCATAGAAAACGTTTCCATCCATTTATTTTCCAAAATTATCATGTTTCATATTTATTTCATTTTATACAGACACGTGCCGAAAATGGCATTTTTATATGTTTAATTTGGAATGATATTTGATTTATTTTTTCTCGTGAGAGAACACGATATTGTTTTGGTAGAAAGTTTTGATGTCTCTGAAATATGCGGGTAAAATAGTTTTATATGATTTTACAATTTTTGCATTGTTAATTATTACGTATGCTTGTTTGAAAGAAGATGAGTTTTTATTTCGCATGATTCATTAAAATGCGGTGAAAAATTACAATCACGAAGGTGAATTCTTTGATTTGCACAAAATATCTTCTTCACATTGCTTTTTGTTCTTCGTTTCTTTGAAATGACGTCATTTTAAAAGTTCGTTTAAGATTTCTTACTTTTAAAGAATTAATCTCGCTCTCAGAAGATTATCGTGTGGTGCTTTTCTAAAAATTCTTTTTCAGTTTTAACTGTCACAGTTTTGTAATATATTTTATTTTGTATTTTTATTTATTTTAATTCTTTAATTGAATTATTAAATTTGGTATTGCAAACGATTTTCTCTTGCATTTATTGTTTGAAAAATATCACATTTTCTATTTAATTCATTTCATATAATCACGAGATGAAAATTATATTTTTCTGTTTTAATTTTGGCAGTAATTAACTTTTTTTAAATAAGAACTTCTAAAAATGTGATGGCAACATTTTATTAAAAGCTGATTTTTTTTTTGAGATCCTCGAGAAGATAATTTTTATTATTATTATTATTATTTTTGCAAAATAAATTGTTGAAAAAAAAACGATTAAATTAAATGTTTAAAAATTCATTAAAAATAGAGTTTTAATTTGTAGGTCAAAACATTAGTATCTTTGAAAAGCTAATTTTTTGCGCTTTAACTTGATGCAAAAATCAATTTTGTGCTGTAATATTTTCGGAAGTTATAGCGAAAAAACGTTAAAATTTGGTTTATTTTTTAATTAATTAAAATTTTAATTAGAAATTCAAAAAAAGGGTTCCAAGGTGCACATTCCCGGCACCCAAGGTATATATATACCAAATTTTGTAGCTGTAGGTTGAACGGTCTGGCCTGTACATCGCCAACAGACACACACACATTGTGCTTTATTATAAGTAAAGATAAAGAAAAGATAAAGATAAAGATATATTGATAATAATAGCTTATGAAGCTCTTGTTTTCGCAAGAGAGCGTGTCGTAATAGCACGCCACACGTGAATACTTTCACATTTTCCTTCTAGAGTTTATCATAGATGGTACATACTTATGACTGAATATGAAATATAATATTTGCAATCGTGGATTACCTTTTCGCTTATAATTAATTAATAATGACTTAGAGTTTTCCTCAGGACCACTGCACTCTGCGTCGAAACTCTCCGGTATCACTAACAGCTTCCCCCCCCCCCTGCAAACGTTCTTCCACTCGTCGCTTCACATCCTTTTCAGGACGGCCAGAACAGCTCCGTGGCGGTTAGTGATATGATAGCAGCATTGTATGTATAATGAATTTTACGGAGATAGGAAAATTGGGGCAAAATAATTAATATTTCTTTGAGGGGATCTAAAAATTTGATGGCGTTAGTTAAATATGTGTTTAATGTAAGGAGTAGTTAAACTTACAGTTATTACCTAAATTGAATTAAATAATTTCGCAAAAATATTTTCAAATGTTTTTTTATTTTCGTTCTTTTACATTTTTATTCTACATCTCTTCAACTAATTTTTTCAGAGTTTTTCGTCGCCTTACGCTAAATAATAAAATAATAATAATTTCTGGGTTTTATCATTATGTATATTGTAAAGCGCATCTTACAACGTTTCCGAGTTTCAGCTGAAGACAACTTGCAGTTAAAAAAACAATTTCAGTGAGTATCCAAACCACCATTTGGAAATCAATTTGATAAATTGATAGGAGAGGGGAAGAGGTTAAAAAATTAATGCCCATTTTTCTCTCTCCGAATTCCTGTTCAATTAATTAATGTTTAAGTTCGTTAGATAGACATTGTTAACCGTAATTTTGGTATTTTTCTTTCTGTGTTCCAGAAACATTTAGCTTAAAAAGAAAGAGAATATTTTTACCATAAGAAATCCAGCCACTAGCAAGCAGCAGAATTTCTTACGATACAAAAAATTGATTCTGTTCAGAAAATAAAAACAGTTTGGGAGAATATAAAGCGTAAAAAAATTTCCAGGTTCTGCCTTATCAGACTTGGTGCTTTTTAACTTCTGATCTTTCCTTAAATTTGATATGACGGTATTTGACATCTACTGTTTCATTAAATTTGAATTGGGGCTATTTAACATCTTACTTTTTCATAAAATTAAAAAATAAAAATAATAAGTTTTCAATCACGTGCTATGAGAATTTAGAAAATTTTTCATTTTAAAAAGCTATTGAGTTACGGTACATCAAACAGACCTTAAAAGATTTTAGAAATTAAAATTATTTTTAAAAATCTTAGACATTTTAAAATTTTATATTTTAGAAATAGGAAGGTGAAAATTTATGCAAAATTTGAGTAGGAAAAACTATTGTGGGAATCACTTCTAATACATTTTTTTCTCGATATGACATGAGTTAAAATAATTCTCGGGAGTTTAGAGAGTGGCCGAAAGTCAAAACTATGTGACGAAAGAAGGTGAATCGCTTAAGAGAATCGGCTCAGAGGTGATCGATACGATCACAACCATTATTAGAAGGGAAATGTGTATTTATTTATTTTTATTATAAAATTTTTAAACTTTTACTACACGAAAGTTTTAGACTTTAATAAGGGTCTGTTTTGAAATTAAACTTTGAAAACATTTAAGGGGGACACTATCTTTTTTTATCATTACCAAAAACCGATATCTAACCCAACTCCACACTTTTCATTCAATTTCTAAGTAAAAAGATTGGTCCCATGATGACAAACATGAGCAATTCTATTAATCTTCTGTAGAATCAGATATCGAAAGCACGACTCTTCGATCCTAAAACATAGACTTTACTATTAAGTTAACAATACTCGAATAATCTTCTTTTTGTGCACAGTCAACAACCCCCTCAACACTGAACGTAGCTGTATCGACGGG
>JAOUZG010031957.1:718305-734385 GCA_026289955.1 Argiope argentata | reverse complement strand
TATATATATATATATATATATATATATATATATATATATATAATACCATTAAGAATAGTAACATTATTTATAAGGGGTACCAAAGTTAAAAGTCCGTCTTCCAATCAAACCTCAAAAAAATTTCCAATCAAGTTTGGAGCAACAAAACTTTTATTTTGTGTAGCAAAATTTGCTTTTTTTTAACAAATCAATATTCTAAATAACATGAATATAAAATTCTGGAATATTTTCATTTAGTTACTGAAATGAGTTTCATGAACTGTAAGCACTGTATCCTCCATAAAAATATGTAAACCAAAATCCGTTTTCAATAAATATTCAAATCTATAATATTTTAGTTAATACAATAAGTTACATAGAAATTGTAACAACTATTGCCACGCGTTTCTTGGGTGGTCTCCAGGTCAATCTGATCTTTCGCTGGTTTTCAAATTGGGAAAAAGAAGAAAAAAAAATTATGGAATGGAAAAAATGTTTTTCATCTATTTCGATAAATGATGTGGAATCTCCCCCCCTCCTCTCTTTCGAATTGTATTCTTTGTTCGTCCGTGTCCTATGAAAACAGAGTGCTCAGGGACTCTCTCATTTTAATGCATGACGTACCCGCAGCATGTAAGGATGATTTGTGAAGGCAGCAGACTTTTCCTCTCTTCCAGGGAAAATGTTTTGTAAAATATGAAACTTAAATATCTAATGCGACTCGAACGAGGAATACTGGAACTTTTTCAATGCAGAAAAAGAACCACCGAGACAGATTCTTCAACAAATATATTTTTGCTATCTTAGAAAATTTTGGTGAAATGCTTTTGATTAATTTATATTCTTGAATAGTATATGTGATATGTTATTGTCTTATTTACCCTTAAATTTACTTAAGGTTTTACTTTCTTAGTTTGAATAAACTTTTACATTTTTAGGTAAATTAGTCGTTTTGTTTCATCATCGAAGTAATTGTCAAAAATTATCAAATTACGAAACATGATTTAAAAAAAAGGAACAAAGTATGCAAATAAAGTGATGGATGTTAATGCAATACAATCAATTGTGAAAACTATCGGAGGATTGAAAATAAGCAATAAGCATCAAAGTCCTGCAAAAATTAGCTATATTGGAGGTTGTATGACAGATGCGTACAATCGTTTTGCGTATAGGTCGTAAAAGTGCAATAAATCATGCGTAGCTCTTTGAAAAAAAGGGGGAAGGGAGTAATTAGTCTAGGTTTGTTAAAACATATGTTGTTTGTTGGCAAGAGTATTTGGAGAGGAAAAGTATTGGCCTTTTAAATGAATTTTGAGGCTTTTTACAGCATTTTAAAATTTAAAAAAAAATTAATGATATCAAATTTTTTACCGTATTATTTTTTCAAAAATTAAATATCAAAATATCAATTTTCAAATATTTAATATCAAAATATATATCAAAAATCAAAGTTTAAGAACGTTTTGGTGGGGACAATTGAAATTTTCAGCAATCATTAATCATAGCTTACTAACAGGATGGCCAAAGCTGCAATTTTTTTTATTTAACAAAATATTAATAGCAAATAATTTATTTCATTTTCATTAATTTACAAATTTCTATAACGGAAATATGCTGAAGAGTTAATCAAGATTTCATGTGTTATAATAGATAGTAAATTACAGAAATAGAAATGAATGTTCACTTTTATAATATTGAAAAATAAAACATCTCCTTAAAAGCTTTTTTAATGCTACAGCAATAATCTCTCTTGCTGCAAAAATCTGACTTTATTTCTGTTAATAAAGAAACTAATTTTCTAAATCCATGTGCTCTTGAAATATTATACTGATCTGAGCTGTACTTATGCAAACTATGGGTTCGTTGCGAACTAACCAGACTTTTTCTATAACAAAATATCTGAACCAGGGCATTGTTTCCATGAAAAATTGCCTAAGAACTTCCGAATCAATGGCAACATCGGAACGAGCCCTTAAAGTTATTTCTAATACATGTAATTAAATTTCCAAGAGATTTTAATCTACAATAAGGAAGCAGTAATGTTAACAGTCCAAAGAGATTATTTAAATAATTCTAATCAAAAGGGAGAAAAAAGATGTTAAGGTAAAGGTTATTAAGTAAGCAAAGATGGCAACTGCCAAGGAGTCTCTCAGCTCTTTAAAACGTTTAGCAGTTTTTGGAAGCTGTTTAGTTTTATACTTTCATTTGATGACAGAGAGCCGTGCAATCAAATTTATTCAAGTCAAAATCCGGTACTGATTTAATTTATTTTTGAAATTAAATTCTAGAAATATTCCTAATTACATTTACAATGTAGTTATTATGTTGTTTTATAATTCTAAATAATCTGGAGTTTAAGTTTTAGAAAAATGTTCCTTCTTTTTACAATACTATTTAGAGTGTATTAGTGTTGTCTTATGTTTTTAATATTTTACATAAAGTTAATTTTTCATTTGAAGTGCGCACTTTTTTATAAGTTGACTTTTTAGAAAGGAATTTGATCCTGCTGTTTTTCAAAATTTGCTATTTAAAACTGTTGAATAAAAATTGAATTAAAATCGATTAAAAAAATTGGAGGGAAAAAGGACCTTTGATATTTTTATTGTATCGAAGTCTCCAAAAGCTTTAAAAAATCGAGATTTTTTCTGAAGTCGGAAGTAATTACATTGTTTGAAATACGAAATAAAAGCGTAGTGAAACAGTATAAATTTACAATAGAAGTGTAGATGTATATTGTTGAAGAGTATATTACTTTATTCATCACGATTTTTAATGGCTTATTTTACATATAAGAACGATCTTTAAGAAAAATTAACATTTTTGAAGAAAATACGATGCATATAGTAATAATGTAAAAATGATGTTTTATTCTACTTTTCAATAGTAAATTTGGGTAATGGTTTAATATATAATGCATCAAAAAAAATTAAATTTTAATTCAGCTAACATCTTCTATAGATTTTCAGATGCAAATGATTAGTTAGCAAAACATTAATTTACTTCGGTTTTAATAGGCCGTTTCTTTTCTTTTTTTTCTTTTTGCATTGTTTTGATGGAAAGTGCACTTACAATAATTTGTCTCATATAAGAAATGAAAAGCTTTATAATGAATAAATAATTTGTCTTTATCAGAGAACAGATTTTTAAAAAATGCAACAACATTGAAATTTAATCTACGAAGGAGAAAGGGGTTTCGAGATTTGCATTCCATGTGGTCCCTAGAAATTTTAAAACGGCTCTACATTTTTTTGAAATCGGAAATAATTGAATATTTTTTCTAAATTTCTGAAGAATATGTAATGTAAAAATCACTTTTTTTGTTTATTTTTCAGCAGTAGATTTGGGCTATGGAGTACTAAATAGTGCATCTAAAAGAAAATTACATTTGAATTCAATTAACATCTCCTACAGATATCTCATATAAAAATGAAAAGTTATATAATGGACAAATAATTTATCTTTATCAGATTACATATTTTTAAAAAAAATGATACAATCTTGAAATTAATTCTACGATGACAAACAGAAAATTTTAAATTTTTAATGGCGCTTCCACTGTAAAGCTGATTTTTAAAAACTTATATATCATGGAAAATTCACATAAGCACATGAAAGCATTTCTTACTACTTACGGTATTTCAATAATTGTATATGTATTTATTTCCTTCTTACAAAACATTTCAATAATATTAACCTCATTTATTTATACTTCAAATTTAATAAACAACTTATATTTAAATAACATAGATTTCAGTGTTCGAACTAATTGAATTAAACAAAGGAATCAAGAAGAAAAAAATCAAAACTAATGAAAACAAAATTCTTTCGTTTAATGCAAATCGTGGAATTTGTGTAAAGAAATGTATTTTCTAAAATCTAGATTATTTTTCCGAAGTGGATGCAGTATTTATATGAGAAGAAATTCATTGATTTTTATCATACATTTTTGAATAGATTCATCTGAAAGCAATTCATGTTTTATCGGAAACTAAGTGGAAACTTTGTTTAATGGATTTTAAAGTGCACTATACTGTATTGAACAATAAGTCATTAAGTATTCCAAATGGAGTTAAACATCATGCTAACTTTCGCCAAATCTGACATTTTTAAGATAACGTTTAAAATGTTGCAACCTCTTCTAGAAGTGATCCTTTACAGTAACAAAACCGCCTTTTAACAGGACCGTTGATTGAAAGTTTTACGACTGGTACGCAAACCGATTGTACGCATTTGTCCCACTATGTATCGGAGATGAAAACTAACGGCAAGTAGGTTTATAAATATATATGTGATGAGGTAAGTAGATGTCCTCTACAATTATTTTTTCCGGCCATCTTTTGCAAAACATTCTTGCTTTTGATGTTAGTTCGTGTATGAAGTTTCATCTACTTTATTAATCACACCATATGTGGAAATATTATGCTTAAGCTATCGGTGATTAGAGCTTTGAAACATCATTTTAACAAATTATAGCTCATCATTCAATTATTATTCATTATATTTCAATGATACCGATTGCTGTGGAATATTATGTAGGCTCTTCTGCTCGAGCTATTTAAACCTTCTTCACTTTTTTTTAAATCTTATGCCTGCTACTTTATAATTTGTTTCAGACTTTTGTTATTTACTTCGACCATCTTAGTTTCTTTTGCCTGGAATACACTTGAATATGAAGGGGGGTTGAATAGCAAATCCTTTAATAGCTAATAAAATTTTACTTTTTAAAATTTTAATCATGAAATTTTTTTCTGTGTAACATTATTTTTAGCACACAAAAACAATCAGAATAGCTTATCACCATCTTGATAAATCTCATCTATATCCACATGACTAACTACACTATAGTTTAGCTCAGACGAGACAGCTATACATCACTATCAGGTGAGAGGTACAAAATTTTCTTGATTTTAATAGATATATAACACTCATAATTCATTTCCCACTCCTGCTAATTTATACTTATCCCGCTAATTTATACTTATTTGCTGCTACTTTATACTTATTTGTCTCTAACAATTCTGGTACACATTGGATGTGGTTTATTTTGAATATTAGGTTCAATAATAAAATTAAACTACATTATTAGCTCCGATCTCAGACTATATTTTACCGATAAGACACCAACTGATCCTGCACTGTGCAAAGGGAATCATTATCATATTTACAAAGCCCTACATTGGCTTTAATAGGGCTTAAAAGTAGCATTCGTGGACAACGATGAATTAAAAGAAATATATAGCTCACATTCTTAATAGTATATTCACGTCCTCTGCATTCGTATTAATAATTTCTGAAAATATATTTTCCACGTTTTTTTCGCTTTGTGTCATTTTAAATTGTTAACACTTAAGTAAGCTCTTTGTCTTCATTTTCTGTTTCTTATTATTGGTATATTTACTCAGTCTGAAGAATTTCTTCCCACTCTAATATAGTCCCTTTGATCGAAATCTTTCGAAGAGTAATTGAATAGATCCACGTGATCTTTCTAATACTCTGTGGATAGTCTCGCATTTTTGCACTGCTTGCCCCTCCTCATCATGTACGCTCGTGTCCATAAATCAAGAATAATGCAAGTTCAGGAAGACAAAGAATCAGAAGCAAAACAAAAGTGACTTATTTGTAAAGCCTATTTATTAAACAAAAGTTAAAGAGCTAAAAATGTGCAATATGATATAATTAATAAAAATTGTGATATTTTGCTCTCTGGGGAAAATTACAATAAAAAAATCCTACTTACAAAAACCCAATATTACGATGTTGTTATAATAGATAATACATAGTACGTCTCACAGGTGATGCGATACAGCCCGTACAACACTTGGGCATCCCGAGAATCAAATTTTATCTCTAATCTCGGAGAATATTACACCACTCAGCAAGCAATGCTATCCGAAGTTCCAGTAGATGGTGAGGACGGCCGTTGCCACCCATAAACAGGAATTATGGGCCCATGGCACCCCGAAACAAACGTACGTGTTGCTCCAGACTGACGTCCCGATAGATTTGAGCTATCGTGGTTCCAGTTTGAACATCCAAGTCAGTACTGTATCCCAGATTAATTCTTCCCCAAACGAGCATTCATGCATCATTGTAATAGTGTCTTTCAAATTCTTTTTCCTTTTGGAGGTAACGGGTACCTGGTACTCTTCAGACAGTGAGTGGCAGTAAGTAGAATAGCTGAAGAGTGCTGACGGATCTGTTGCTGTTCTCTGTTTATTTCTTTTGGCAGTAACAACCAAATACTGGTCCTCCTTTGGCATTGTAATTCGGAGGCGACCTATGCTGTAACGTCTACTCACAGGCCATTTCCTTGGAATCACTGCAAAAGCCTGGAAACGACACTTTGGGCGATTCCCAGTTTCTCGGATACTTCCAGCTGGGTACGCCCCCATTACAAACGGCAGATAACTCTAACACATAAAAAATCCTCCCAAAACGTTTTTTGTGTTATAATTATACGGTTATTGCACTGAAAGGCATATAAAGAGTATGCGAACAATTTTACTCCTTTACCTGCATTCCTTATGCATCACTCTCAGACACTCTCGTCATTGTGGCGCTCTATCGTCGTCATCTGGTAGCTTCCTGAATTTGCATAAGATTTTACGGATACTTTAGAGTTAGAATTCCGCGTGATTCTGGATTATTCTTAATTTACGGTCATGAGTGTAGAACAAGTATATTTCTAAAGGCAACAAGAATATAAGAATAATTGATTCTCTGGAATTGAAAACGGAATCCCACATTCTCTCATCCGATGATATGTAAGACAGATGAAAGATAATACGCCCTCTGTTTTAAGCAAAAGCCCTGACGAATAGTGTCTGAAATCAGTATTTTGGAGGGTTAATTGAATTTAGTTTGAAAATGAGACTGGTATTGTCGGTCAAATGTTCTAAATCTGACATTAAGTGAATTTTGGGTATTGCGTGTGGGCAGAATAAACTAATAAATAACAATGGCTGCATTTCCAAAATTTTACTTTATTTGAAACTTGAGTTCGGCTAAATTAATAAAAAAAAAGTATATTTCCCCTCTTAGATTAATTAAGATTACATTTCAGAATTTCGTGTGGTTCTAGGTTCATACTTTTTGGATGTGTTTACATACCTTTTTTTATAAAAGTCAATGAAATTTAAATGTTATTTCCTTCTGCATGACGTTTGAAAACATAAAGGCCTCACAACGAATTATTTTCTCAGAAATTCTTGTTTTCCTGTATTCTTTAAACGAGGGAGTGAGCATCGCTTCAACACGTCACAGAGGAGCTCCATTTGTATTGGAAATTGGTTATCAAAAGAAGGATTCTTCTTTTTGTTGACCAATTTAAAAAGCGTGCAAGCCCGAGTTCCCTGAACGCACTCACCCGCACTCGTTGCCGAGATCTGGATTCTGTTCTCTCCCATTAACTCGCGCCAGTCGAACAGTACTCAGATGATGATCTGATCGATGGCCAAAAGATGTCAAGGTGTGAGGCAGTGAGCAGTTTGGGGGCCTTTTGATCGATAGTAAATATCGTTTGCATTGAGTCTTTATACAATATTTTGGCACGTTTATTTGTAGGCCCATCTCCCCCCCCCCCATGTTATTGAATTCATACGACTCGTTAACGATACTTTCGATATAAATATACCGCCAGAAAAAAATAAAGCTCTTTCTTTTTTTTCTTTTGGTATTTTTAAATTAGAGTCTATTTTTTTATTATCAAATCCGTTATATTTTCTATAATAAAATATATCACATAGTGAAATCGATTTCCTTGACTTCATAGCCTTTGGGGAAATTCTGCGTATCATTGTAGCAATATTTGTGGAGATTTCGTGTGATGGCGTTTCAAATTAGTGGTCTACTTAAATATTTTCCAATGATTAATTTAACTGCCTGTTTTTATTTCTAACCACCCGTCTTTGGCCGACCAGCTGGTTCACTAGGGGTAATACTCTCTAAAATTTTTAAATTAAATATTTACGTACTTTGGTCGCTTAATAACTTCTTCATGAAAATATATTTAAGTTTCACATTTTAATCGTTTTTACTTATCAAATTTTGATAAGTAATTTAAATTATTATAATAAGCCTTACAATGTTTTGTTCATTGCACTATATTTATGTAATCTGCCAGCAGCTGCAGTGGAATCATGTGGAAATATCACATTTCATATTTATTCCAAAATATCATGCAAAACATGTCCAACATTGAAATACGTGCTGGAACATCGCCTTTTCCAAGGTTTACTTTGCAATTAGAGTTAATTTGATCGTTTGTTTTTCTTAAATGTGAGGAAATGCGTTGATAAAATCTAATTTTTTTTTCTCGTCCGCTTGCAGGTTAAGTTTAAAAATAAAAAATATTATAGGTGTAAATATTAATATCATTGAAAAAAATCATTTTTTAATTTTAAGAGGATTTAAAAACCAGCTAAGGGCTATGACATTTTCGAAATTTAGGGTGGATGAATATTAAAAGTTAGCTTAATATTTAATTAATTAAATTTTTTTAAAAGTGTCTCCTCTACATCTTCATTCTCTAAAATATACTACAACCAAGTGTGGTGACTCTAAATCATAGGGTCTGGTGTGTAAAGCACCAGAAATTACAAAAGCACACACTTACGCAAACACACATAAATACAAACATACACAGACGCATACACACACATATGCAAACATACACATACGCATACACACACATATGCAAACATACACATGCGCATACACACATTCATCTGACAATCAGCTGCGGAGAAATTATGGGCGTTGATTGATTAGAAATTGATATATTTTTTTTAAGCTGTTGGCTTTAAAAGTTTAAAATAGCAATTTATTTTTAATAGAATCTAAGTTTTTTAATTTTCATGAATCAGTGAATTTTGATGATTGAGTTTAGTTAGTTAGGGTATAACTCTTTTTATTTAAAATAATAGTAACTCAATAAATTGTTTTTGAAATATGACATAGCAGATTATGAAAAAATTTAGAATTCGTAATTCATCAGAGCATTTTTAGAACAAAGTTACATAAAATATAATTATTTACTTTATTTGGACCATTATAATACGACTAAATAGTAGTTAGATCAGCCTTTGAGACCCTCTTTCAATGTATATTCTGTATATAATAAACCATTTTTGATTTAATAAAGCTAATTTCTATGAACTGTAAACGTACATAAAAAAATTTGCTTTGCATAATTTTTTTAAAAAATAACCATCGTACTTCTTAATTATTTCTTTTCATACATCAAGCTCTGAATTATATATTTCCAGATTTAATATTCAGTTATAATTAACTTTTTTTTAATCGGAAGTAATCGTGACAAGCTGGTAAAAACCATTTTTTTGGTTAAAAAAGGTTAATTTTTATTTTTATTTTGCCCGAAATAAATTGTTAAAAAATATAGTTAAAATATTTTTTTAATTCATTGAATACAGAAACTTAATTCGTACGT
Source organism: Argiope argentata (assembly GCA_026289955.1). Lineage (NCBI taxonomy): Eukaryota > Metazoa > Arthropoda > Arachnida > Araneae > Araneidae > Argiope > Argiope argentata. The sequence goes on along the minus strand of JAOUZG010031957.1, from coordinate 724,958 downwards.
TAAAACATTGGTATCATTAAAAACATACTTATTAAAAAAAACTAGTTGTGAAAATTATTTTTATGAGATAGTATTTTCAAAAGTTATCAAGGAAAATGTGGAAATTTAGCTTAATTTTTAATTACTAAAAATTATAATCAAAAATTTTTAAAAAATCTGTCCGAGTGTGCGCATTTCCGAACTTTAAAGTATAAATGTGCCGAATTTGGACACACATATGCAACTAGCCTGTAGAGATAGCAGTCTAACATAACAGTCTAGCCTGTAGAGAGCCAGCACACACCCACATACATATTCAGTTTTATTATAAATACTCTCTGCATTTGTTGACCAACCGGCTCCCCAATCTTAATACTCGCTAAAAATTTTAATTAAACATTTTACGTAACCTGCCTTATAATAGATTTTTTTAGCAAAATATTGCTTAGATTCAGATTTCGATAATCATACAATTTACTTACACTATTATTTAGGCCTTTCTATTCATCATTCGTTCTGAATCTCTCTTTCTAATTTTCTTTCAGCTCCTGTAAAATTTCAACTTTAAATTAAAGTGTAAACGATTAAACTGCAGTGAATAGAAAATGTTGTTTTTTTCACTGAAATTTTTTTATATAAATGAGATTACTGTAAAATGATCCTTGCAGCATTTAAGTCATAAAGTTAAAATAAAATAATTTAAATAATTTTTGTTATATCTCAAGACCTATTCAACAAAAATTCATCATAAAATTCAGTTTCTAATTTTATTTTTAAAAGGATTCAAATGTTGTCAATAATAATATTTTATTTTTTTCGGTCTATAAATATTCTTCAAAAAGTTATGAAATATAAATTTTATGCGATCCTGTGGTCCAAAAGAATCATTCTGCAAATTATTCTTGCCGAACATTTAAATAAATAATTGAACCTTTCTATCTTCTGCTATCAAATCTGATTGGTTTATTTAGTTTTGAACAGAATAATTTAGAACGATCAACCTTTTTATAGTCAGGCTAATCAGTCTTGACAAATCCTTGGAGCTAATTGGAGAGTCATTTTTGGAAGGGTTGATGAAGTGGTCCAAAATCGCTCGTTTTTATTGAATTGGGATATCATATTGTTTATAAAGAAGTCAGTTTTGATGACTGATTTAGTTGACTACAGTGGAATTCTTTTTATTTAAAATATTAGTGTCTCAAGAATATTTTTTAAAATATGATTCACAGAGCAGAGGAACAATATAAAAACTAAACATTCGTCATTTATTCACTCAAGTCACTTTTAAAATCGTTATTTACTTAATTTAGCCTATTTTAACAGATGCGTTTCTATTATTAAAATTTACATATTCACCGTCAGACCCCGGGCACCTGGAGCAGTTTTATTGAATTATTGATGTAGATATCGTGAAAGATCACAGGAAACTTTGTCTCACATTCATTTTTCAGAAACATTATATTTCTTTTCTTTTTTCCATTTTCATAGTCACGTGCTGAAAATTAAACTTTCCTGAGCTTGCAGTAATATTTAATTTTTTGTTTTGATTTCAGCATTTATCAGTGTGATGTCAATTCGTGGATAAAAGCCAATTGATATCCCATTCAGAAGTAAAGTGCTCTTTTAGGTTTAAGGTGTAGGTTAAGGTAAAGTGCTCTTGTAGGTTTAAGGCCTTGCCTCCGCAATTGATTACATTAAGTACATACATCGCACATTCAAATGCTCTGGCATTAATGATTTGTTGAAGTGTTTTTCTTACTGATAGAGCAAAACGTCATATTGTGATATCCTTTAGAATTTGGTGTACTTACAAAACTCTCTGTTAGTCTGACAGTTAAGATTAATTTTGAAAGATAGCGAAGTCCAACCTCTTACGGCGAAAAAACATGCTCCATGTATCAATATACTTTTGCAGCAGAATCGCCAATGACGTGTTACGCACGCCCACAGGCAATTCTCACAAAAGTGAAGATGATGTTCGCTAGCCATAAATTAAGTTATATATTTTTTAAGGATTTCAATTTACAGGAACTATTTTCGATTTCTTTAAGGTATTTGATAAGTTGTGTGGTCTCGCTGTGTTGCAGCGGATTGTTTTGGCACACGCACCTGTGAATTTCGTGCCAAATGTTTTTTATGCAGTTACTCAGTTCTAAAATTGATTATCATTCAGAATTCTAAAGGCTGTCATCATTTTGTGAGCCTCTGTTTATAGGACGGAATAGTAGTTTTCTGAAATCGCTGAAGGGAAAATCCGGAGCAGCAAAAGCAGTCCATCTACATTACTGAATAATTTATTCTTCCACTCAAATGCCGCCCCCTCGTAAAATCAATTTAAAATGCATTTCAGTGGGAACTCCATTTCCTCTTTAAACAGCAACATGAAAGAATCATTGGTAAATCCTCCTTCACAAAGCAACAAACTTTCCTTCTCTCTTCCTTGATCAAGATCTTGCCTTTGTTCTTTCCTATTAACTCCTGTCGCCCGAACAATGCTCAGATTATAGTCTGATTTATGGCCGAGGAGTGTCCGAGGGTGACACTGTGAGCAGATCAGGCCTTTTGATTGATGGTAAGCACTAAATTTCGACTGCGTTTTCTTCGCTGTCGTATTTTGCAACAATTTATTTGGTGAAACGCTTTTCTTTTTAAAATCATTCAGTCATTTCGAGTTTATTTTGATACTACCAAAATAAATCCACAGAGGAATTTAAAAAAGGAATTTGTATTCTCTCTTTATCTTCTTTTTGTTCCTCTGACAGCGCTGGTTTAAAGTTGTTTTTAAGAAAATATTGTACTACTTAAAAATCGAGTCACGAACAAATAATCATTAATAAAAGACAAGAAGACAATGTGTCACAACTTTTTCTCTTCTGGGGGTTCCAAAAATAGTGCGGATAGTCCCTCTCCCTAACGATGATATGATGTGCCTCATTAGGGAGGATATATTCGGTGGCCAGTAACGGACCTCATTCCCGCAAGAGCTGTAGCGGTCGGTCCGGTCATTCAAATTTTTCCATGTGTCTGGGTAGTGGATAGTAGCTCAAAGACAAAATATTAGAATAGAAATAATATATTGTAGCAAAATTATATCTCAACGTTTTGAATAAACCTCATCTTTGAAACATTAAGAGATTCAGAAATTGCCTTCGGAATTATGTTTGTTTGTCTATTTATGAAACCCAAAACTTATGTTGCTGGACGAAGAAGATTTGCCCTACAGCATTCACTTCAAAAAGCTAATTTGGCATGAGTACCATTTAAAAGAGCATATAATTTTCTCATTTAAGTCTTTTAGTTTCCGGTAAACAAGGCTAATATCGAAAAACTATTGCAAGCAATAATTTTTTTTTCACTCCTAGGTGAATTATTTAATATTTAACATGAATTTGAAGAAAAAAAAATGAGACTAACTATATTCCAAAGTCCAAAAATAAATAAATTTGGAATAAAATTTGATATTTGGTTCTAACATCAAAATGGAATTTGAGGTATTAAATTTTATTCCAAATCTTTTAAGATTGCCTGCTTGATTCCAATAATATTTGATTTTCTTCTCAATATAGACAAAGAATTTATTTAAAAAATTCATTTTTTAAAATAATGCGAACATGAGTGCTTTAATTCATGTTGAATGAAAATATTCATGCTTTTTTTTATTTATTTGGACGTTTATTAAAAAAGAACTTTCGCTTTTCGTAGAAAGGACAAAAGGGAATATTGCTTTTTTCTTTTTGATTGCAATTATTCACTTTATCATTATAATAATGTATTTAAATTAAATGGATTTCCAAAGAACATCTTTATTCATTACTATGAAGATGTATACAGAGAAAAACATTTTTTTAAAATTGTTGCCATGTGTTATTAAATTGAATTATTTTCATTATACTTTGCTCATAATGAGCAGAATTGTGGAGAAAAATCCTTTTCCCATTTTCTTAGCGTTCTGGCCCGATGATTTAAATCAAGCAGGCTATGAATAAATTCCTCCGTGACAAATTCCGTTATTGATTAAATATTTTTTGTAAGGATCGCATGTCAAATTCCTACCGTTGCTATCGTTCTAAATCTAAATTATCATGTTCACACTCGTACACCAGATACGCAATACTAAAACTGACATTTTAAAAATTCTAATTTGAAGAGATCCAAAGAGGAGTTATTTGGGAAAAAACATGTGTTATGAACTATTTTAGTTACAATTTTGTTCTTATGGGACGATAAATCAGCATGAGAATTACTTTCTCGTCACATTAGACAAAGTAACAATATTTATTCAATAAATAGTTTGCCCCTGAGTAGGTAATCAATATTTCCTTTAAGTACATTTTGTCTAAAAGAATATATAAAATATTCTAAATCGACCTGCTCCAATTTTCTACTGAAAACTGTCTATAAGAATCCAAATTTTGTTCTATAATCGATTACGATCAACTTTCTGTTATAAATGCAATAAATTAGTTTTAATGAGTTATATAATATTATTAATAGAAGATTTAATTAAAAGAAAAAGAAAATTTTTTTATTTTAGTTCTTCAGAAGGATATGATAATTATTATTAGCGTTCATTCTAATAGATCACGTGCAGGATCACTCCGCGAAACAATAAGTTGTGGATGTGCATGAAAACATTTTACTAATAGCCAGCAATTCATTTGGAGAATGTGCTAAACAAAATATAAATTAAACAACTACACTTATTAAAAGAACTGGCTTTAACAGAGCATTGTTACCAAGACCAAATTACTAAGAACTTCGTCTCGATTCATAGACATGAAGAACAAAATAGATCTTATACACGTGACCGCACATCTTTACTCCTCAAATAATCAGGGCATCCTTTGTATACGATTCAACCGTGAACTAAACACGGACACCGAAACATCCTCCTCCCACCGCCATCCTTTCTCTTTGCTCAGACGCTCTGGAACCCAGACCCAACTGCACGGAAATGATCGGTAGAATAGTGTGCTTATCAGCTGCCCTGAAAAGCACGGCTGAACACCCCGGATATATTGCCTGTCGGATATCCTACCGATAAATGAACTCGAAGTCCCATCTGGCTGGTGGGGGGGGGGCTGAGAGCTGAATGGGGTCATAAGGAAAGTTTGAAATCCCCAGTTTTAGAGTTTCTATCATTGCAGTTTATGTATTATAGAGTAAAATTGCGGGAATCGGAATCCTTGGATCCTCTATTGGACTGTGATGGCCAGGACGAACAATTCTATTGCTCACAACAGCTATTCCCAGATGAAAGGGCCATGAGAAAAGATTAGAACAGAGCAGCTTGTGATGCACCGGAAGAAAATGATTTACGAGACATTCTTTATTTTCAAAATAATGCCGTATTCCTCTACGATACTATGAGCGCTTAGGCGATGGAGATATAAAATGTCTAGAACTTTCTTTAGCACTCTTTACTTCACTATCTCGGCTGGGATGTTACTCCTGATATCGGGATGAAGATTTTCGAAATAGCAAGCAAGTTCTCGTTTTCCAGATGAATACAATTGTGGCAGCATTTTTGGTTACGAATTTCCCCTTCTGTGTTGCTTGTAGAGATTTCCAGTGTACGTGTGCACGAGCTCTTGTGAAGCGGATTATTTAATGTCCACCCCAGAGCAGAATGCCACTTTCTCACAACCAGTTAATCGAGTGCCGTAGCAAGGAAATGGAAACTCTTTACGATTACTTTATTATGTTATCAAACTTTATTGTAGCTATATTGTAGATTTACTTTATTATAATTTTATTAAAAATCGACCTCGAGAGACTTAATTATTTTTAGATTTTTAAGCAACTCTTTCTACATAAGGAAACGCAATAACTGGAACGACTCCGAAATGATTCGATATAAGATCAATATCGCATGTGATTGACAGTCAGTTTCAAAATTAAAGGGCAAAAGATGTACAGGTGCTAATGAGCAAAAAAAAAAAAACTAATACTTTATTGATATATGCTCTTTGGAAATTTTATTGCCTGAAAACGTTTTGTATAAATTTATAATGAAGGTGTGTGATTCAGTTTCGTACTTAGTATATTTTCATTAATATCAATTGGAATTATTTACAAGTCAAAAATTAATGATTCCATTTATTACTATTTGTCACTTGGCTAATTACGTCCATTTACTGCATTCTTGGGATAGCTGATACCGCATTCTTGCGATGATAATTCTTGAAACAATTATCCAGTAAAGATATTTTTTATATCTTTCAATTAAAAAATTATGTATTCAGTACAGTTGATTGCCTCAAATTTCTAGAAGCTCATTACTAAATATACAAATTATGGTACACTTAAGAATACCTACGTTTACTTTTTTTATTGAATTGAGGGCAATTTGAATCAATCATAATAAATAAATATTATATTGTATTTTTTCTTTGACATTTTTAACTGCCTGAAAAGTATAATCAATATTTATTTCGTATACTAAACGCTAAAACACAATCCAGTTTTATTCGAGATGCTGCAAATGTCAAAGACGTAAATAAATGTTACTTCTCGGAGGGTTAACGATGTGCTTGGAAAGGCAAATGCTTTGATGGATTAGTGATGATACCTGAAAATCTTATGTAAAATGTAACATCTGTGATGAAAGCGGAAGAGATTTCTATTCCTTTTTAGTTATGAAAAAATGGCGCTAATATTATTCAACTCATTAT
>JAOUZG010031957.1:689449-707449 GCA_026289955.1 Argiope argentata | reverse complement strand
TATGCTGCTATTCCTAAATACATAGTGGAACTAAGAAGAATAAAAAACAGATATGTAAGTGAAAAAATGAGAAATCCGGCCTGATGACTTTCTCAAGGGGCAACATCAAGCAAGGATTCCAATAAAAAGTGGAATTTTTTTTTCTGTAAAGAGTTAGACTATTGTCTAAAAAATTAACTCTTTTATGACCCGAAAAATTCCAAATTTTAAAGTAGAAGAGAGGCATCAATTTTTAGCACAAAAAGACAAAAGGCAAAAGAACAAGTAAGAAAATAAGAAGCCTAGAGTATACCCTTAAGCGAGAGATGTGCACCCAAGCAGTGCTAAAGAGCAAATGAAACAGACTGGAAGAAATTGGGGCGAATGCCAAATCAGGAAGGATACTGGAGAAGAGCCGTTCTGGCCAATCAGAGATTAGTTTAGGTCGTCAAAACCCACCCCCGAGGCAAAGACTGAAGTTTTAGCTAAGGAGTGCGTAGATTATTCGATTTCGGACTTTTTTCATTCAAAATATTTTAAGTTTCTTTATGTTTACAATCTCCTGGATAAAAGGCAAACATAGGGAGAAGATTTTTAAAATAATAAAGTTAATTGTCTTTTCCTCTAATTTTTAGAAGCACGGGAAAGTCCTCTTGAAATTAGATGTAAGTATAGATTTTAACGCAGAAGCCAGTGCATAGCGGACCCCGGGGAATTGAAAAATTATCTTCTTAAATTTGTTAATTTATTGTAAAAATTCTGTGCCTACTAGTGGGTTAGTCGAAGAGATCTAAACCTTATTTAATTAAAATTTTAATATAACATTAATTTCTCGGGAATTCATTATTGGCTAGATTTTAAAAAAAAACAATCTGTAGCTTCTATATAAGATCTTTTATTATTACAAATATTTTTTATTCTGTTAAATTGTGAAAAGATTATATTTTAAAAAAATTTCCGAGTTTAAATTAGAATTATAATTGCAAAGTTTTATTATTTTAAAATTGAACTCGTCTCTTTTGTCATATAAACCCACCAGTGTTTTACCGTTAGCAATTTTACTTTTTAAATCAAGATAACTAGCTTCGGTTAGTTTTTCATTTGTTTTATTTAGAAGTAATTCTTTTGGATAGCAGTTTGTAACTGCATTCGTATACGAAGGGAATGTGGAGGACGCCGTCTTATTTGCTCTGGGCGCAATGCTAAATAGGCAGGCCTTCGCAAAGCAGTTTCCAATAAAGGGAATTTCAGCCCCAGGAAATATTAAGAACAACTGAGCGAACGGATCGTATTAAAACTGCCATCCTCATAAAAATTCATCAACACGATGGGTTATTGGCAGATTTTAATAAACTGAATTTGAAATATTACCGATTCCGTTCTCATTTGATTGAGTGCTAAGTCATGGTATGAAAAGGAGACAACATTTAAATCAAAAATAAATGTTAAAAAATTTGAAATTTTTTTGAAAATTCGAAATGTTTTATTAAGACAAAGTAAACTCTTACATTATTTGTAAATAGCTGCATTTAGATACCAGTTGTAATAATAATTTTGAATACGTTCGAATAAATAATTTGCTAAAAATGTCAATTAAATATTTTGAGTAGTTTGATTTGAATGGCTTAACCTGAAAAATATTTTAAAACTTCAATTTTTGATAAAAATATAATTTTTACTATTTTGGAAGTCTTCTATTCACGCGTTCCCTAATTTTATATCTCTAAGCATTGATCGTATCACTCGGAAGAGCGTTTTGCAAAAAGATGCACTTTAGAAATAATTGATTGGTTCTGAATTTAAACCTCAATTGTAATTACAACAAAATTTTGTTGATACTCTTTCCTGTATGGAAATTTCCATATTTTAATCATCAACAATGAGAAAAAAGTAAAGACAAAATATTTGAAACAACAATAAATATTTTATGTCAACAAGGAAATTATTTTACATCATTAGCAATAATTGCAAAATACGCTATATAACTTGAAAATTATTTGAAAATTGAAATTTTAAAGTTTTGTGAAAGTTATTTTAGAGCTATGATGTTTTCGAAAATTAACAGTGAAATGAATTTCAAAATCAAGCTTTTTTTAATTAATTATAATTTTAATCAAAAGTATAGCTGAAATTTGTATATTCTCATTCTTCAAATTGTGAATGCATCAAATTTAATAGATCTATATTAAATGGTAGCCTTCTGAATCAACAACAGATCTCATTATAAAAGAAGTATGATAACATTCAGTATTTCAAAAAAAAAATGAGCAAGGAGTATAAATGGAGAAATGAATATGAGTAATGTACAATAATACATAATTTTTTCTAAAATTTTCACTCTATGTTTGGGATTTCAACTCCGCGATTCCATAAATTCCTCCTCTCATAGCATATTAAACCAAATTTTTTAAAAATCTGAACAGCCAGAAATATAAAAAATCACATTCGAAATTGTTCTGTTGAATCGTTCCCTTTTACCCTTTTTCTAGAGACAGACTCTGGATAGATAACGTTGATGACTTCTTCAAGACGTATTCTTTAAGAAGTGGAAATAAAAACAGACTAAAACAAACACAGTATTAGAAGGCCTCAGCCTCAATGCATCTCTCACGAAACGAAAGGACCTGTTCCCCCGAGGAAAATAATAACAAAAAAGAAGGGGGTCCCTCAAGTGGACTTTCGGTGCAGATCTCCGTCATCGTTTCAGTGAGGAAGTGAAGTTGATGTGAAGTTGAGTTCTCAACTTCAGTTCCGAGAGCGTGTGTTCCTTGGACTATTCCCTTCTGAACTCAACAGAAGTAATTCATCGCCGAAGGGGGAAATTTTCTGAAGTTTAACTAAAAAAGGATTTGATTTAAGGAAATAAGAGACGACACGTCTAATTTCAGAAAATAGGTAGTCAAAAACCTTACGACTAAAAAAATTGCCTTTTGACCTTCCGATTTTTCTTTATTGGTATTTGTAGACGGCTTTTGAAAGCGATTCGGATATTTAAACAACAAAACGAATTATTCTTTTCATGCCATTTAGCGTCATTAATTTTTGTTTTGGAACTAAGATAATATATTATGAATCAAACATTTACTCAAATTCCATGCAAAGACACTGGGGAGGGAAAAATTCGTGCTCTTTGCATCAACTTACTATACACTTGCCTTCATACCATAATGTATATCAAACATATCATAATCCTATATAAGCAAATTCTAACTAACATATATTGTCGCTTTTTTTAATTGGTAATTCTTATAGTTTTGTTTTTCATTAAATACAGTTAAATACATTATTAGTTTAGAGGGGGAAATAACTCTTCACTTGCACCGTAAGTCTCAGTAACAAAATTTCTTCTCTTTCCCCGAAGAAGCTGAGTGATTTCTGATTTTATTGATATTATTGATTTCATGACTAATGCTACTTTTGCCAAATAGTTCTAATTTTTAAAATAACGCATATTTTCAAGGTATTGCACGATAACTATTTTTATACCTCTCGAAAATGAAAAGAAAAGTATAGGATGGACTTAAGTTTCATTTGGGTACTATATATATTTTTTATAATTTTGATAAATTTTCGTAATTAATTTTAAATGAAATTTTAAGAATCTTTCTGTATCACAATTAATTTAGGGTTTAAAAAAATTGCTCTCTCCAGACCTTAAATCCAAAGCAGATTTTTTTTCTGCCGCTTCCATTAACACGATCATTTTTCAGAGAGTGGTTCTTCCTGCCCGTTGGGCGATGCGGAGATCGCTCTCCACGGAACGCAGAGGCGCCGGACACGAAGCCTCTGAAAAACAAGCCGGGCTCATCGAAATTCCATTATTTCACGGTATCTGGTGTAGAAGCTTGAATTTCGATCATTTCTTTTTCGCTTGGAATTCCATTCTTCGATGTTTCTGGTCGAGCAAATTCGTTGTCTTTCTCACCCTCCGCTTGTTCAATCATCTCACCGACGGCGGTCACAGCTGACAGCAAGCCAGGGCACACCTGTTACTCAGTTTAGTCTGGAAAAGTATGCACTCTCCGAATAGACGCACTCTTCACTGGGACAGTGAATATAAGCAGTTTTAGCGCACCCGGAGCTCTCTGATCTAAAACTCCGACCTTCCACGAAGCCAACGCAGTTGACGAGGGAAAAGTTTGAATATCCAACTAGTCTCTAAAAAAATGTGCTAATTTCAGCACGAGCTTCGGTTTTAATTAATGCATTTAAGCACAATTAACTAACAACAAATACTTGGAAGTTATGCGCGTTGTTCACAGTCGAATTCTACCTCAACGAAATAAGCGAAAGAGGGTGAATTTTCAGAATTTTAAGCTCGAAAAAATTGCAGATCTAAAATCTTTTTTTAAATGGCCACTATTAATTTTTAGTCTTCGAATGCTTAACTGTTTTTTTTTTGAACTCGCATTAGCAAGCTAATATGAATCCGAAAATTTTACCAGAAGTGAAAAGGATGAAATCATATTAATCGAAATTTATATTTAAAAAATATCATTAACCCTTTCTTCTCTTAAAATGTTTTATGTTCTGTGATATCAAATCTGGAACCAGCGAGACAGCCTTGACAAATCTGTCGCGCATCTTCTCTAAGAAACTCCCACAGCGCTTAAAAAAACATAGAATTGCCGGTAAGCCAGAGAATGTTTTGCATGGCATCGATACATAATAGTAACGAAATATGGAACTTTGACTTTAATTTAGTATTTTACTGAATCTAAAGCAATTTCATAGCGAGGTTGTTTTTTTCTTAGTGTGTCATTTCTGACGTATGATTAATAGTATCCAAAAATTAAATTTCTGTCACAAATGTATTTTTGGACCGATTCAAACCAAGAATCTGACACAAAATTACACCTGTAGTCATAAAATCATTTGATATAGTCGAATTTGATATAGTCATGTCGCACTTTTCAGTTATATCGTTTACATGATCCTCGAAGATGGTCGACCCTCTTTGTTGCTTCGTACTTAACGTTTCATCGATTTTTGGATTGATATGGATGTGTGATTAGTGTAAAGAACTGTATCCATCTAACTCTCTTCCTTTTATAGTTATCTGCAAACTTTGAACCGACGAATAGATAAACAGTCCCGTGAATAGATTTTGCTCAAAATTTGAAAGAAACTTATTTGGTATAAAGGTCATTTACCGAATTTCAGCCGTCTAACTCAAAATTTTCTTAAACCAACATTTTCTCAAAAAGTTTTTTTTTCAGTTTTTTTTTAAATGTTTTTTTTTCAAACTCAGGGAGGTCTAAAACTTTGAGATTCCCAATTTCAGAATTGCATTTATCCCGCAATCTCGTGATTCAAATTTCATCAAACCATTTAAATAATTATTTTTAATGCGAATAAATAGTCTCATATCCACATACCTAATGGGTATTGTGTCAATAATAATAGTATTTTGAAAGTGAATCTACTTGAAAATCTAATGATCTCACAAGAAATGTTCTAATTTTATTTTCTGTTATCATTTTTCCTTTCTTTAAAAATTCGGTATGTGCAACAGCAAGCGTAAAATTCATTCTTTAAAGAATTATTGTTTTGAAGGACAAGTCTGAAGAATTAATTTGTTCTTGCTTAAAATTGAAGTTTTAAATTAATTTGAAATATATTGATAAATATGTTTTGTAACAAAAGATTTCACATTTTCGGTGGTGGAAAAACATTATGCATACAAATTAGACCACCAGAATATCAACAAGAAGTGAATGAGAAATCTATTACAAAATTCTCTTTATTAGCATAAAAAAGCCATGTATAAAAAAACAGAATTGCATTCGAAAGATGTTTACTCTACTTTGATTCCAGTCTGTATGAATATTTAATCTATACCTGCCTAAAATATAGTTTGGGCAGGGAAGGAAAAAAAAAGAAAGAAAAAAAAGTTTGTAGAAAGGAAAAAAAAAAGGATAGAAAAAAAAAAGAGTTTGCAGGAAAAAAAAGAGGGGCGTGTGTCTCACCATTATTTCCCCTGTGCGCGGCATTTTCCAAGCTGTTATTAAACTTTCGTCTCTCTTGAAAACCAATTGTGTCTTTATTTGTTTAGTGTGTTTACCTTTATGAAAATTTGAATCTCTATTATTCTATAAAAACGTATAATTTTAGACCTTTCTCTCCATCTCCACCATTTAAGTAAAATAGCAATTCCGGGACAATCATTGCGCGGATAGAAAGAGAAAGATGGTTAGTACAATGAACAGAACATCAGAAGAAAATAATACTATAAATGAATGGTAAGACTATCAAAAATTGATTGGTTTAAAAATATTTTGGTGAAAAACCTGTTATGAGACACAACTACATAAAATATTATATGAAAATTTTTGCGAGCATTAATACTGGCGAACCGACTGGTCGCCAAAGGCGGCTAGTATATATATATATAGATATATATATATATATACGCAGAGCACCGTGTGTCTTCTCTCGCAAAGAAATTATGTAAACACAATTATACACATTTTATGCAGAAAAAAAAGAGAATTTTAGACAAAAAAAATTTTTTTAACCCTGTTATCTTTTTTACTTTTAAAACGCCACATAATGGTGCGTCATGCAATTGCCAAAAATACTTTTTTCTTTAAAAAGTACAAAACCTCAATTTTATTTTCTTACATTTGAACTCCTGGTTTACTCTTAATTGGCTATTTGCCAACAAGAGTCATTGGAACTATGTCCCTCCCACCTCCCTTCGAAGTTCACGAACTTTTGCTTTGTCATTCGTGGACGATTTTTGATTGAATTTGGCACTGATGGTAACAAAACGTTTAGTTTTATTTCTGAAGGCCTGACGGTTTTTCGTCTAAAGGTGAAGGTTTTCATCCTTTCTAAGTATTTGCTTCGAGATGTTGGAACGATTCCAATTTAATGAAATGAATTTTAATTTACTGAAGTAAATTCCTACCAGGAAACGAATTTACCACGTTAAAATTCGGGCAAGTAAGCTATTTTCCTTGAACATCTAAGTAGCTGAGGAATGTGTCACGTTGAAACAAATGGAATTTGTTGAATGTAATGCATAATATTTTTACAAAATTTTTGATTAATAAATATCTATAATTTAGAAATCATTACATGTCTATTGAAGTTTGATATTTGTAAAGTAAATGCTTTCACAATCATTTCGTTTCTTCTGAAGATATTTTATTAATTCGGAACTGCGTTTCAACTTGATAAAACCAAATATCGAGTTTTCTGGCCAAAACGGTGAAATCGTGATGCGTACTTGGCTTGTTCCGGCATCCATGATCTTAGCTTTTCTCTCTTGTAAAATGACCACCATCCGTTGTCACTGTGAAAGTAGGTTCACTAATTGTTGAGCTCATGTGTCAACAAAAGGAAATGCAGAAAATCTTATTATAAAACAAAATATTATTACATTATAAATAATATCAAATTTACATCGACTTATTTTCATTCAAATTCTAGTATCGTTTTTAACAGCATCCAAATCAAAAGTTCCAAAAATATCACTGTCACCAATTTTAAATTACAATTATTTACAAAATAATATTTATAACTATTAAACTACTCGTACAGTATTTTCAAAGGAAATATTTATGTCGCAACAACATCCATATTTTAAAATTCTATCAAATGTTGAGCTGAATCGAAGTATGGGTTTAAGCGTCTTTTAGAAGCATGTAAACGTGATAGATCAAAAGTGCAAAGATTTAAATACACCAAATTTGATGCATAGTTTTGCAGATGCAATCGCATTTCCTCGCCAAATTTCGGGTCCAATCGGTTTGGAAAAAGAGAGCGCGTAAAACATGAACTCGCCTCTTTCAGTTGTTATGCGTGAAAGTTTAGGGAAAACAGTTTCCTCAGGATTTTTTTTCTCTCGTCTTCAATCATATAGAAATGAAGAAAAGATTTTTCAGTCCCAAATGTGCGCAAAGTACAAAATTCCTACTGTCATAGTTTTTCCAATTTTAAGTAATTTTCTTCAACTTCAAGGAAAATATTGCTTGCTATATAATATAATCTAGTTGTTACATGACAATAATTCCTATTTTAAGGTAATTCTGAACAGTACATAGTTCATAATAACTGCGCTTAGCTACGTAGAATATCAAAAAGTCCAATATGCATTTTTGTTCAAAATTTGTTCCAAAATTAGTTTTTAATGAAGAATTATGGTAGGAAAACGAAATACCTAATTATCTTGCAAGTTGTTTTTTTCAGGTGATTCAACTTTTGGTGAATTTAGTTAAAATTAAATACAAATCAGTACTTTAGATTTGTGCATCATGAATCAATTCTCAACTATTCAGATATTTAAGTTATCGCATTCACCAATGAAAGACTGCATAGAACGATAGATCGCCAAATGGTCAATAAGCGAAATTTCAACAAATCGAGAATTAATTTTTTAAAAATCCATTTGCAAAAATTTGTGTTTTGGTGCGCGTACGTCTGCATTTTTGAGATCCCAGGCAGACAATTGATTGTAGTTTTTTTCTTTATTTCTTTCTTCACTATCAAGATTGACATTTGTGGATCTTTCTTTACATTCTAGAAAGCATACAATTCAATTGAAGTAATGGATACTTATAATAAATGAAATGAAAATTTCATTAAATTTTTTTTAACATCATTCTCTTTTTTCCTTCAATTTCATAAACTTCCATGAACTTCATATTAAGCTATACCATTTTTTAAATAATGATATTTGAAGTATTAGTTTTGTGTTTTCAAATTATGCAAAAATGTAATATATTAAGCAAAAATATTTTATAATTTAAAGATTATTTTAAAAATATTTACGGCAATTTAAAATCTTTTGAATCAAATTTGGCCGTTTAATGAAACATTCTTAATCGGGGAAAAATATGGAATCAGGATCCTTCTTTATTGTGCACAATCACTGGTTTATTGCACAGGGATTGTAGCATTTCATTTAATTATTCATTTGACAAAAAGCTCAGCTTACAAGTATTGTTGAAATAAGATTAAGAATGAATCTTTCAGATTACAAAAATTTTAGAGTAAAATCATAATTTTAAAATTTTTGCTTGTCTATTCATTTATGGTTCTGAGCTTTGGATTTTTTCAAAGTTTGAAAGTAATTTTATAAAAACTCCTCGTCATTTGCAATGGTTTAGTATTTCTAACAGATATTTTTAATAAAAATGTTAATAATTTGATTTTAAAAATGCAAAAAATTTGGAATAAACCCCATTTTGAGCAGAAACGGTTTTAAATTTTTGTTTTCAATTTGCGATAAGGTAATAAAATTTTATCGATAACTTCGATTTTTCTTCAAAACTAAATAGTTTTGTTAATTGTTCTTTGCATAGCCTATCGCTTTGATTCTTTCCTTTCTCGTTTTCCTTTGTTTCTACTTTTATAACGTAATTCATTTTTTTTACTTTTGTATTTTGTTGATTTACTTCTTTGTCTTCGAGTACATATCTGAAATCAACTTTGTATTTAGAATTTGTTGATTTCAATATATTTCTTTAGTTTTTTTTTAACTTCGGTGGTGGTGGTGGTAGGGGGGTGGAACTATTATCAATTAATATTTGAAATGTAATTTAAATGATTTACCTGCCCTTGTCATTAGATATTGTAGATTCGAAAGGAAATCCAAATAGTTCAGTGATCCAGAATTGCCTAAATTATCAACAAATCCATCAAAAGCTAAGAATTGTATTCTGTTGTTATCCTAAAATAATATTTAGTATATGGAAAGAAATCTACTCTAAAACACTGAAAATGTCTTATTTATAATTCAATTTTAAGCTGTTAATCTGTACTAAATTGAATTTTCCAATTTTAGTGAGCATAAAACGAAAACAGTTATAAGAATGTAACGGAATAAACTTTCATGAAACTATATTAAAAAAATCAGTCTTTCTGCCCAGTCTCCAGCAGAGGCAGACAACTTGATGCGTCACAGCCTGACATTTCTGAAATTCATTGACTCAGAGTTGCTTCCCTTTGCTCTGCAGAGATGATTTCCGAACACTGCATTTTCTATTTGAACATGGTGAATAAAATGTCTCAAAAGGAATCCTAAGCCCTCCCCAGAACCACTAAGATTCTTATTCCAATATTTCTTTGCAATCTTCCTCCTAAACATCTAACCCGCCCATTCGTTTGAAGTTTCAGAACCACTGAACACAGCCGGCGGGGTCATAATAGCCGGAATCGGCCTCTCTCTGGCTCCTGTAATGGGCACACACGGCCATCAGTCGGCCGGACCTCAGGGAAACATTCGCGAGATCTGTCCTGCTCTGTACTTATCAGGCAACTGCCCGGACTTTCCTGAAAATGCATTCGTGAAACTCGATTTACCTCTTATCTAGCCGCTTCAGAAACGATTCCCTTATGGCAGATCTGCTTGAATTTTGGGGAGGGTTGAGGTGGAGAGAAGGGCCTTTCAGAGAGAAGGGGGAATCTTTGGAGTTGAGAGGAGTCGAGCTTCAATAAATCCGAGTTAATGTTTATTCTAGACTCGAAGTCTTGGGGTCTTTTTCCCTCCTTACTGGTGTATTTTTATCGGGGTGTCCATTGGGAAAGATTACTTACGCTTGTTCCGTGTTGGAGAGCATGGATGGCAAACGGTGGAAGTAAAGGATAGGTTCCGGTTCGAGCATGCGGTATCGAACCGCATAGATTCTGTTTGTTTGCGGTTTGTTTTACATAATTTGGAACGTGTATAAATGAATTTTGCCTTTCGTTAGTTTCAGGTATGTTGAATTTGTTATTATACAGCTGCAATACAGGTATTTTATTTTAAATATACAACTAAGAAAATGCTGTGATCAAAGAAATCTAGCAATTTGAGATTTTGATGATTTTGCAGTTTCCCTAAGAGAAAAAAAATTTAGAAAAATATGTTCGTCAGTGAAAACAATAAATGAAACAGAATTTGGTCAACCTCCATTTCATTTAAATTGCAGATATTTTTTCGGAAAGTCTCTCTGCATTCGAATGCCCGCGAATTCAATAACTCAAAAGTACAAAGAGAAAAGTAAATAAACTTCGTCCTAGTTTTATCAATAGAGTTCTAAAATTTTATTTTACACCCAGTTTTTCTGTAGGCTACCAGTTTGCCTATTTGACTACATTTGAAAGCAGTCATATTAAAGTGGAAAAACATAAAAATTTAGCCCTAAGTCTTGATCTCAGAAAAGTGATCAACAATAATTTTCTGACACAATTGGTAAAAGATTCAAATAGAAAATGCCTCATGCGATGAAGCAAAGCATAAACAAAATCACATAATTGAAAGTATAGGGTACAATTACTTTAAACTTATACAATGTAAAAAAATTGTAAAGAAATTACATAGTAGAATATTTGTAACTTCACTTAATTATTTGAAAGCCAAATGAAATCTCCGTAATTATTGCTGAAAATCTTGCATCAGCAATTGTATATCTATTCTAAATAAATAAAAAAATGAGAATTAACATTTAACTTAACGCGAATAAAATAGTACTGCAATTTTCTTATTTATAACCTTTTTTACAAGAAATATATAGAATAAAATATACTGTAGTCATTATAAAATTAGAAAAGGTCATGTTGAATCTTCTTCCTGTAATACACATCTGTGAATATTCAGGAATAAAGATTAGTATGTGGTCTTTCACCAAAATTGAGTACTTTTAATCAAGTTTTGGTAAAAAATTCTTCTAAAGAAATTCTGTCCATTAGCGACTTGTCAAAATGTGAAGCGACTTGTCATGTGATCTTGTCACCAATGTCGTAGATTTTTATCAACGCAACAACTTGGCGAACTTTCACATTTTTCGTGATATTGTCACCGACGTTGCAAATTTTTTAACGAACATCTATTCTGGTAGATGGAAAAGATTACTCTCAAAATCTGTACTTAGTTTGTTTGTTTTTTTGTCACAGTACTATGAGGGGTGAAATGCATGATACATTCATGCTGGGAAGAGTGAGATATTCCACAGCTTCTTTCGCTTAAAATATATTTTCTAAAAATTTCTATTGATTTTGGTGACTGGGATTCGTAATTCTTCCTTTCATCCAAACCTCTTAACATGATGCTGCAATAATTTCTTTTCTTAATATATTTTTTAAAGGATAGAACTTTTTATCTTCTTTTCTTGATGTTAACTTCATGTCGTGATTTCGTCTGAATAAAATTGCGACAAAAATGTTAGCCTAGTAAGTTTTAAAAAAATATTTAATAATATACTGTATTATGAAATATTTTTACATTTCTTATTAACTTATAGTTCATTTGAAAATATGACAAAACGATATTATAATAGGTTTATAGTTTCAAAAAATATTAAAATACAAATAAATAACTTTCAAACGGCATCATTAAATTCATAAGCATTCAACTTTGATATGTAATGATATCTAAAAAACAGAAAGTATCGAAAGTGGTGTTAACATATTGTGACGAAAGTGGTGTTGAGGCAGGCGAGTTTTGAATAAATTAACCATAAAATAAAATTTCAGAATTTTTGCTCAGTTAGCCGTATTTTAATATTTTTCGGGTTTTCATTAAGTTACTTTGTAAATTATTTTGTTGCAAAAAAGTTAATACTTTGCAACAAAATTTCCTTGTTTCAAAAATGTCCATTTTGCTTCTGAGAGCTTTAAGAATTTTTTGGAGACCCTTGAAAATGGATTTTAAAAGATTAGAATATCGATGCCCAAAGAACGTGGACGGATTGAAGAGACATTGCAGAATGATTGCTCAGCATTTCGACCTCCGCCATCGAAGGGGGATCTTTCTAAATGGAAAACTTTTCTGTGCAATAAATATTCAAACATTTTATGAAGTGAAACTCTGTAATTGCAGTTTTTTCTTCTTCACTGTCTTTCTATAATGTATAAAATAATTATTTTCGTTGGATCCCATTTTATCTTTATTGAAAATTACGGAACATATTTAATGTGGCTTGCTTTTGAAATAACTTTGAAAGATTTAAAATAACCCATTTGCTCGAGTATAAAATGCTCTATTGACAAAAAAAAAATCAACTTAGTGAATTTCAAAGTTTTAAAACCCGAATCTGAAAAGAATAGAAGGAATATGGAATGTGTCTTCTTGTTGTTTCAATCGACACGAAAATCATGCAACGCAGAGAACTAGATGAATGAAATTTGGTATGCAGTCTTTACACGCAAAATCGTAAATTTCGATCAAATTCTAGAAGAAATACATAGAATGTAGGTTCTCGGCATCCATTAGAACATGAAAAATGTAGAACGCAATAATTAGACAAATGATCGTAACCTATTCGCACAGAATAACGTAGTGCACTTGTGGTACATTATTGAAGCCAAAATGTATAATAAAGAGTCAGACTCGCGCGCGTGTCGTGGTACTTCGTGTGCAAATTAGCACATGCCCTTCACAAATCTCTCAATGTTAGTAGTGATTGATTTTATGCGTATCTATCTGCATAGTTTCAAAAATAATGTTTGCCAAGTATAAACATGAGTAACATTAACTATATTATAGTGATAGTGACCATGAAGATCTTAGATTTCAGGGAAGATGAAAAATAAGTTTTCATGATTTATCTTGAGAAAACTTTTGTGATAATATAAAAAATGTAACTAATAAACCAACTGCAAAGATTTATTATTGCGGAAATCGGGTTCCTGCCGAAGTGAATCGGAATCTAGCGACTGTGGCGAAGGGTCGGAAACTGCACACTGTCGACGCAAAAACACGAATGCGATGCACCACAGAACTCTGAGTCCGAGCGTCCGACGTAGTAGAATGTAACGAATGCTCTAACATTTTATGGGGAATGCAACTAAGAATATAATTTCACTCAAAATCTTGTTGTCAGATGCCGTCATAAAGCTAGTATTTATGGTGCGTCGCCTTCTTGTCTTTGTGAGAGCGTCTCACAACAAGATTTGGTCCCCTTTCTGACTCTTGCTGTATTTAGGACCTTTCGCCTATGCAGAATATTTAATATATAATTAATAATATAAATTAATATGATTAAAAATATAAAATAACTAATATAATATTCGTCACTTTCGGTGTTCTAGTCCTATTTATAATTAAAAGCATATTTAAATTTATAATATCATGTAGCTATTAATTTTAAATAAATGAAATTAAGAATAGAATTGCTATTTTCAATGAATTTCCTTTCCCATTAAGTAAGATCGTCGGCTTAAAAACCCCCTTCTTCAATGCCCTCCCGGACCCGCCCACCGCGTCTTCCCCGAACAACGGCCGAAGACAATCTCCGAAGTGCCACCGTCTGCAGCAGGAGTGGAGGCGGATGTGAACGACGCGCGTCAGGTCATTATGCAGAAGGGGGCGAAGAGAATGTTGCGACCATCCTGCCGTGAAGAGAATTATTCTGTTTGGGATTCTGTTTGGGAGAGAGAATAAATTCTATTCGAAGCACAACTGAGCACCGGTTTCTCTACTCTGGGCTATGCGTCAATCGATATTTAAATTTTTACAGGGATCTCTCAGCAATATCGCTTAGATGCGCTTATTGGGGCAGTGACTGAGGTGTTGATATTGACGGAAGGAGAAGGGCTGATTCTCTTTTCATGGATGTGCGCGCTCTGTGTTTCTTAACCGTAATTGTAGTATGATATTTCTTTACGGCTGAAATGAATAATAATTTGAATTTTTTTTCATTCAAATGCATCTTCTTTTTCGATGCGTTAGAATAAAATAAACAAAAAGTAAGCATGATCGTCTCTTATAGCATTCTTCACTTTCCAAAGTTTGTCTTGAAAAGGAGCAATTTATAATTTCCAATTTTTGTTTGTCTTCGTTTTGAATCAGTTTTTGCCTCAGAAAGGAGTGGGTAATATGAAATATACATGTTAGGAACCCAAGCGAAGGTTATATATATATATATATATATATATATATATATATATATATATTCTTAGTAAAAGTAAGGTAACTAAAATAAGAGATTGAAAGTCGAATATTTACTTTTCTGTGGAAAGGTTTGAAAGCATCTTCATTCAACTCATCAGATACGAAAAGTGTGGCTATAAATAAAGAAAATCGTTTGCCCGCCAATATTAATCTTTTCTGCCTTTGTTTACTGATTTATTTTACATGTGTTTAACTTCTGCAAATCTGCCAATTATTTCAGATTTATAAAATTTTCAATTTTAACTTATTGTTTAGTTATGAGAATCATTCATAAAAAAGGTGGAACTTAAATTGGAAAACATATGTTTAGATGAACTTTCTTGAAAAAAAAACGCATTTCCATTGATAATGAATTGAAAAAGCTTTATTTCCTGAAAATCACATTTTTTTTTCTTTTAATGTAGAAAATTTGATTTAAACGATCCCTGTTTTATTTATTCTTTCGCCAATTTTACTATATCTGGGAATGTTTCAGTGATGGAAAAAATGGAGTATCTGCATTTAAGAAAACCATATCCTTCCGAAGTGTCGGCAGTGCGTTGTGAGACTGTCGATAGCTTTTCTTTTTAATGTAAGAAGAAAAATTCCTTAATGTTTTTCTTTAGCTAACATCACTGTAAACAAAATTTGGCCTCGACTTTCCGTTCGAAAATTCTATTAAATTGCAATAGACTTTTTATACATAAAACTGAATCGTATATTAAAAACATCCATTCTTCCTTTAATTCATTAATCAATATATAGTTGTGACATAATCTTCAACGGACGCCAATCCATTAGTAACAAAAAAGCAAAATATGTCTGAAGGTAAACGGTACAATCTAACTATTTTAATTATAATTAAATTACTTCTAGTTTAAAATTAATCATTGTTATCAATAAATTTATAGTTTTATTATTCTTTTAAGCTTTTATGCTTCGTATTCGCTCTACTTAAAATGTCATATATTTAGAAATCATCTCAATTTTTAGCATGCAAGAATAAAATTTCGGCTGGTGAAGAAGAGGAGTTTGGGATAAGGTCTTCTGCACTCTTGAACCAATGCGTGAAAATCTAATCATACACAAAAGAAAGCAAATGTTTACCACATCTGCTTTTCTTAATAAACATTTTTTTAGTATTAAAGTTACAAAGGCATAGTATTCTGTTGGAACATTCTGCTATTGGCAACAATCAGTGAAAGTAATCCAACTATCGAATGTTGACCATAATTTTATTCTTTAATTTGAGGACAATAGTTATTACATAACTTAGAACAGTAAAGAAAAATAATCAACAAAAGTCATGACTCCCGAAAAAATTCAAATTTAATCGATTAATATCACTGGATTTTGATGACATGAAATAAAAAAAAATATTTAAAGCATTAAAAAAAGTTTTAAATAGTCTTTTGATGAAAAATGAAAAATTTAATTTTATTCTAAGATTTATCAAACAAATTGAATTTTAAAAAGTACAAAGAACTAATATCGATAGCTTCGATTCCTCGGTATCTTTTAATTAGAAGTAAAAAAAAAATTGATGACAAAACTTTCTCTTCTTGACAAATTCGCCTGCCATTTCATTTCAGCGGTAATTCGCTGAGGCAACCTTGGAAGACGGCATCGGCGATAATTCATCTGAAAGAAGGCTTCCGAGGAAGAAAAATTAGAATATTTACTAATCCGAAGACAAACTAATTGAAAGCAAGCATCAGCATTCGAAGCAGATTGAATACTTCAGAAAATTCATCAGCTGTAATGCTTCAGCAGAGCCATGGCTGAGGAATTTTGATTTTAAGCACTGTTTATGGAGTCAAATTAACTGTTTTCGCTCGTCAGATAGAATGATTTTTTATTTATTAAGTAAGCATTGTTCATTTTTTGTACTCTCTGTCAGCTTCTGAAACTTTATTATAATGATGGTTTAAAACTTTTTCTTCTTTTTCATTTTTGGTATTGTTTTGCTTTTAAGACTATTTTTACTAACTGATAGATAATGATAAGATAAAGTAAGCTTGAATAAAAAAAAAAATTTGAAATTGTCTGCCTTCATTCTACGAATAGCTGAAAATCTACTAATCGTTTGAACCCTCAGTACGAATTAATTCGTGTGAATTTAGAGAAAAACTTTTAAAACAGATTCGAACCTCCATTCCACGATGGATAAGAGATTCATGAGAATTCTATCGATATAATTTTTATATCTCCATATTATTTATAATTTTTTTAATTACTAAGTAATGAATACGTATGCTCAGAAAAATGTGTTTGATTAGTCGTGTATGCTGAAAAACATAACTGAAACGCTATATCTATAATAATACAAATGCAACTCGAAATGCGTTGCTAAGCGCAAAACTGGAGAACGGCTCGACCGATTCGGCTAATTTTTATTTTAATATTTTCGTTAAGACACGAGGATGGTTCTTATGGCGTGAAAAAAATTAAAAAACTGTGTGGAAATTAGTTAAAATGACACATTTCTTACTTTCCCGACAAAAATCTTCATTTCCTTCCCCCACACCAAATGAGTTAGATAGCAGGAAGTAATAAATTATGATTTGTTTAGAAAGAAATACGCGAAGTCATTTTGTTTTCATTCATAGATAAAGGGATGTTTAAAAAAGAAAGAAAATAGTTGCTTTTATTATTAGTCGGTATAAATATTTAATCTATGCCTGCTATAGAAAGGAAAGTAATGAAGAAAAAAAGGATAGGAAAGAAAAGAAAGGTGTGTGTGTCACCTTATTTCGTCTGTGAGAGGCATTTTTCAAGCTGTTTTTAAGCTTTTGCATCTCTTGAAAACCAATTGTGTCTTTATTTGTTTAGTGTGTTTACATTTATGAAAAATTGAATTGAAAACGTAGAATTTTAGACCTTTTCCTCCACCATTTAAATAAAATATCAATTCCGGGACAATCATTGCTCGGATAGAAAGAGAAAGATGAGTAGTACAATGAACAGAACATCTGAAGAAAATAATAATAAATAATACTATAAATGAATTATATGATTAAATATTAATTATATTTAAAAATATTTTGGTGAAAAACCTGTTATGAGACACAGCTGCATAAAATATTATATGAAAATTTTAGCGAGCATTAATATTGGCGAACCGACTGGTCGCCAAAGGCGGCTAGTATATATATATATAT
>JAOUZG010031957.1:605445-679449 GCA_026289955.1 Argiope argentata | reverse complement strand
ATATATAAAGAGAGGGAGAGATATAAACTACTAAAATTGGTAGTAAGCATTTTCTGTTCTCTATTCTTCCAATATTTCTGCTTTGTTTTCAATATATTGAAATACTCCCTATTTTGACTACTTTCTGCATCCTTTTCTCATATATATTTGGGGGGTGGGGGAAAAGTCACGCTCCATCTTTCCACTAAAATAATTTTAATCCGAAAATATCTGTCGAACCTTTTAGAGAGCATTTCTGAGATGAATCTGAAAGGTCCCAGTCTCACCCTACCCCACTCATTAAGATATCTCTCCGGAATTATTTGTGTATTTTTTTTATTTACTCCCCCTCACTGCGCTCAATAAAACGGAAAAGCAATGAGATGTCGTCTTATCTGTGCGATCCATTTTCTGCTTTGCTTTCGACCACCCCGCGGATATGGGTCTCACGAGACCCATTATAGAGAGAGGAAATATAATATTGATTAAAAAGCCTTTTTTAAAACGGGGAAAAGTTGGAGCACCCTGTTTCATGTGCTGGAATTGTAAAGCCTCATTCAAAAACACTAAGAGTCACGTTCGTACAAGCAAATAATTCATGAACGAATTTGCAATTTTGTCGGATAATGAATGCTTAATAATTATAATCAGAGTTTAGGAACTAAGAAATCGCGTTCAACGTAAGACAAATCACTGAGATTATGGGGAATTATAACATAAAATGCTACCGTATATTTCAAAGAAATCGTTTTTATTAGTTATTGTTGAAGGCAGCAATGAAATGTAAACAAATTACAAAACGAAAGTTTCAATTTTTTTTCATTGAATAGTTTACAGTTGAGCTCAAGTCAATGTTTTGTAAATTAATTGAGATACAAAATATTTAAAAAGGTTTTGAAGGGACCTGTCATTCTATTAACTGAGAGGAAACAAGATGCAAAAGAAAACGAAGATTTAACGGAACAGACTTCAGTCAAAAGATTTAACAAGCGCTAATATAGGCGTAGCCATCGCCAGATATATAATCGCTAAGATTTAATTATCCTCTATCAAGGACTCGAAAAGTCAATAATTTGGTCTCCAAATGCGAGAAGAATATTCATAAGAAAAAATTATTACCATTTTTATAGCTAAAGATATAAAAAATTGACATAGGAATAAAGAATAAAAAAAAAACGTTTTATATAACTAATTAAAATTTCATGGGTATTTTGAAACAGAAATAGTTTTTGAAGTTGTACTTGTTATGTTAGTACTTACAATTTTTTTGATAAAAAAAGGTTCAGTGAATTTGATATGACTTTTGTTTGTGAAGTAGATTATAAGTCGTGGTTTCTCTGAAAATTTGGATAGTATAAGTGGTCATAGAACATTATTTGTCAGAAAGAATAATAGAATCATGCCATGTGTTATTTTTAGATTGAAAATGTAACAATATTTGCGAGAAAAACTCAATTATATAAAAGAAAAGAAAAATTTTGGAAGATGAATTCTGAATTGAACAAATGAATTCAGAATGCATAAAAATTAATTTAAATATTAAAAATAAAAAATTGATGTATTTAAATTCATGCTAAACTATAGTCGTTAAAATTTTCTCTTTTTTTAGGCTTTTAAGGCTCCTTTCAGAAATCTGGTCAACAGCGCCAATTTAATCTCCTCACATCCAAAACGTTAATTGATTTTTCCCCTGTGATAATCGATTTCCCTTGGTCTGAGGAGTTTATCTAGACGTGATGTTGCATCTACCCCAAAGGAATCTCTACAATAAAGCTACAAACTCTTGTATTTCAGTCCTGGTCAACCACCTCCAAATTTATTTGACTATTAGATCGAGGAAACAAATAATTCTAATAATTTTTATTAATGAATCAAACTCCTTTAATGAAACGATATAAACATAAATACAATACGCAATAATAAACATAAATGTATAGTAAGTAAATGTACATAATATTAAATTTCAAAACATAATAATATAAGTCTAAATTTAATAAATAGGACATGATCTTTTTAAGAGTAATTTGAGCAAAAAGACATGTATAGAAAAACATTCCCAATTAATATTTAAGAGTCGTTAATAAAATGTGTCTTATTAATTTTTAGTTATTTGAAGTTTTATTAAGTCCTGGAATTTCATTAAATCTTTAATAAAATTTATAAAAAAAATAATAATGTGTATTGAAGCCATGAGATAGTTTGCTGCATATGGATTCACTGACTCGACTCTATTGATTATATGACTATATTTCGATTGAAAACTGAGATATTTCAATTTCAATATCAGTTTCTCTAAAGGTGATTACTTAGAAGTGTGTATGTTCGCATGCGTGAGTCATCACGCGGCGATGAGTTTCGTACCATAGCACTCTCCCTTATAACATATGCATCCTCTCTTTCTCACATACTCTGAACAAGTAAAAAGATTCTCCTCGGCATAAATGAAGTGTGATCCAAAAGTATCCGAAACGTCCACTTTCAAAGTTAGCGAATCATTTATCCTTTGTCAATGCTGATGAACTGAAATTTCTAACTCTGGAGCCAAAAGAGGCAGTTCTAAAAAGAATTGTGATTGCTGAATTTCCTGTGCAATAGAATCTTGAGCACGTGCGGGCACTGTGCTGTTGACTCGATATAACAAATGCAAGAAACTTGTTGAATTTTGTGAAAAATTTGACGATTCATAATGGTTAAATTTATAAAAGACTGAAGAAAGTTTAGGGTAAAAATTGAGCAGCTTGAAAACAATATTGTGCTGAAACGCAGGAAAATATGACCCCACTAACGACTTTCTGGACCGTTTGAAACTATTTTTTTCCTTAACTATAGAAATAATTTTTCTTTCCTATCATGACTTCTTCCTCTTCTTCTGAATCGAGGTCCGAATTTTCTTCATTTTCTTGTTCACTTTTTTGTTCATGACCCCTTATAAATCGTTTCTGCATCGCTAATGTCAAGATAATTTTCCCACATTTCGCATTTTACAAACCATTGCGTTACAGTTTTACCAAAATCTGGATTACATTTCTGAAGTTTTTTTCCCGCAATGTCTTGGTTGAGTAGTATCCATTTCTTTTTAAACAACAATATGTTATTTTAGACAAAGAACGCGAATTGCAATGTGAAAGGCGTTAAAATTAGCTGGAGCGTTTTCCAATCACAGTTTCAGAGACGTGAAGTCAATGACTCCATAAATAACAACACAAACTTTGAAAAAGAAAAACTTTGTTATATGCACGTGTTCATACTTAGATTTAAGCCAACATACTGCTAAAAGAACAGCTTGAAGGAACCGAGGACATGATTGTATTCAAGAACAAACTTCCACGTGACAATCAGAGTTAATAACAACGTTTAGTCATTTTAACTCCTGTTTCAAGTTAAGAGTTATATGTCTTTAGAACGAAAGAGGCAAAGGCTTAACAAATTTCTATGACAAATCGTTCCTTAATTAATGAGCATCGGCTTTAAGCCAATTATTTTCATTAACATTCCACTGTGTATCACCGTAGTTTTATCTTTCAAAAATGAAGCACAGCGAGGAACTACCATCTCTCCTAATTCTGTCACTTATAACTTCTTTTGAAGAAAAAAACACCCCTCACTAAAATTATTTTTTGAGCAAAATCGAGACTGAAAAGAAGGAAGAGAGAAAAGGTTTTTCATTTCTCTCAGATGAAAAGTCACGTACCATTTTTTCTCGGTTTCGAAAGACGAAGGAGGGGAGAAGCGGATCTGAAAGCCTCTGTTTGAGATTATCATTTTCTCAAAAACAGAAGGCTGTATAAAAAGAGGAAATAATGATAACGAGAACTACAAATTCCAGAGAGCCATGAAAGAGCGTTTAATACTAAAAGAGTGGTTATTATAGTGCTATTATATTTAATAGTTTTTTTAGAACCCTTATTAATGATCGTGGATGTATGGTGAAGAGGAAATTTCGGAAACAGTTGGCCGTTTCTATAGTTACCATTACAGCACTAGCTGAAAAACACCTCCCGGAAACGAATAAACACAAATTTCGGCCACGTTATTTTTCATTCTGACTTAGAAAGTAGAAAGGATTCTTAAACTTGTTGAGTGAATCGTGACTAATGAACTTAAAAGTGGCTTTAATTCCCTTCAAAAGACTTTCGTATTAACGTGGCAAACAAAGCATTAGTTTTTCTCTTTCCCTTTAAATCTTTTGAAAAATTTTCATTCGAATGCAATAAATGTCAAATGCTTCCACCATTTTTCATTACCTTAATTCATTCACCTTAAGGTCCGCAGTGTTTTTGAATTCATTCAATTCATTTTCTGGATTTATAAATAAATATCGCATGATGAATTAATTTCTTTCCTTGAGAAATAACTAAAATGTTTTAAATGGTCGATTATAACAGCCCCAGAGTCCAAAGAGTTTTGATTATTGGTCCCACGACTAAAAATAGTTCATCTATTTAGAAAAGAATGAATTCGGATTTTTTTTGAAGGGCTTATAAATTATTATCTTTCAATTAATACAAAATTTTGTTGTACCATAAAAAAAAACTTAATGGTTATCTCAAAATCCTAAAGCGGTGGCGTTTTTGAGCTTGTCTCAGTCATGTTAACCTGTTTATGAAGCAGTGAATTATAATGTTGACTGAGATTGTTGTTATGCTTATGAGGTGGAATGTCAACAACAGAATAATAAATAAAATAAAATAAACTGCCACGAAGAAATAAATTATAGTAATATACAAAAACTGGAAATTATCAAAAAGAAATGCATGGAATAGAAGAGATAATTCGTTCTCTAATTTTACTCGTTATAAGAAAAAAATACTAAAAATCCTATGTAAAATAGGATAATAAATACAATTCAAAAAATGTATAATTAAATAATTTATTATTTATAGTGCATGATTTTTTCATTAAAAAAAGTGTCTTTTTCATTAAAGTAAGTGACATTTATCTTTGGCTATGTTCCAAAATTTAGCTAAAACGGGACACAGTACTGTCGTTAAATGAATGTGTAGTACGTATTCTTACTATAGAATAATTTCCCACGCTTTCATCACCTCCTTAATTTCACTTTTTACAGACTTCTTTCTTCTTCTAATGACCAAAGCTACACATTACAGCTTTTCTGCTGTAACTCAGAATGGAACTTCACAAGTTCTTCGGCAGTTCTGACAGCTGTCTTTACCAAATGAGTGATGTCATTGCTATGCCTCTAGCCCCATAAACGTGGCCAGAGGCAGTCAATGAAGGCTACACAGCCCATTCTCTCACCCATCGGAGTCGTGTTGGATAAGGATGTTCGACAAAACCTTCTTCCAAACATATATATATATGTAAGGGTTGTTCTCCTCAAATATGTACTAAACAGAGACTCGAATTGGCTAAACCAGCATGTGCCGTCAGGGCCTCACCCCTCGTTCCGCAAAACATAATTCATGAAGGGTTTTTTTTTTTTTGCTTGCTTGCTTGCTAGGCTAGATTTGATTAGACCAAATTACCCTGATTCAGCAGGAATTTGAGCATGATTTTTGTCACCCTGATGTAAACATGCAACTGATGAAAAATTTCGTCATAAATTAAAATTCATGAGTGTGTATTAAATATAGCAGCATTTCTGTAAATTATTATATTTAAATTGGCATTCAACGAGAAACGTTTTCCTTCTCCGCGGTTTTCTCGCGTATTTGTGCTTGGCTTCGGCCTATCGTTAAGAAAGTTCAATGTGTATTTTGGAGATCTCCTATCTGAAAAGAAGACCTGTGATTTATGTGCAAATATCACATGCCTGACCTCATTTATTACATGTTTAGCTTTTTTATTTTCTCGTATACAAAGATAGAGTACTATAGTAATCTAAAATTTTGAATTTGGTAATTTGACTAATTTTCATGTCTCAAAACTCCCTAAATCAGAAAAATACGTTTAAATATTTACTTTCGCATGCATGTGACTCAATAACTGAATTGTCTCTTTTGATTTCTCTTTTTTTTTTAATCCCTTGACAAAAAGACGCTTTGTTCATACTTAAATGATAAGCAAAAAATGATCCAAAACTCTCTGAGCAACCAGAAAAGGATACATGCGCTACCTTAGTTTGTTCTTATTCCAAAGAATTATCCTCGACAGGAAGTTGTAGAGCAGACTTTCCCCTACTTCAACTACTACCCCTAATTTTTTCAAGGTGCTGCTGCTCACCCAGTGGCATAGGTGTGGTGAGGTAAAAAAATGTCTACAATATTTGTTATAACTTAATAATTAATATGGAATATGCAGACAGATCAAATTTTGTTTCGTTATTATTGCAGTATAATGAAAACTGCTGCAATAAAAATTTAATAAAGCGATGATGTCCTATTTCGTGCTTCAAACAAAAATTCTTATCACCCCCTCCCATGCTATAAAGATGCAAATTCATTGGAAATCAGTCATTCTATGTTAAGCGCATTGCTGTTAATTTTCTGATAACCACTCCTGAATTTGTAAAATATTTTTAAAAAAGAAATACTTAAATTAATTTTCCTCTTTGAACATCTGATTTCCTATTCCGTTCACAGATCCTCCCTCCTCCCAGAATCCGCCCCTCGTACCAGCTGTCACAACTACAATGCCACCTACGAACATTCCGATCCCTATACTGAATAGCGAAGTCTTCAGAATCTGGCTGGAATTCGACGGGACAGAGCTCTGAAGGAGGAGCGGGAAGTGACGGGCTAATGACGTCACCAGCACAAAAGATCGATAGTCCGTCTTACGGATATGAGAGAAACGGATGGTGCGGTCTGATGGCAACATTAGGTAGCTGGAATTGTAAAGGGGGCAGGCTGAGGAAACTGATTATAAGTGACAGGCGATTTTTTTTATTTTATTTGCGTTGACGATTATCTGATACTATTAATGCATTCTCCAGTAATTGTGTTCAAATCGATATATCTTAATCATTTTTCGATCGGTTGTAAAAATTCCGATCATTTTTAATTTTCTTCCGTATTTGAAAGTGTCTTTGAAGAACTTATTTTTTGTTTTTATTATCGTCTATCGATGTTCTTGAATTATCGTCTGCAGATACTATGATGGAAGCTGATTAGATATTACAGAACAATGGTTCTTTTTTTCCTTCTTAGCACGAGTTTTGGGCAATGAAACTTTTGGGGATCTGTCATATTCTTGAAGGATAGTGACCAAAGTATCCTTAAGCTTCATAGGAACTTCCATAAAATATGAATTCTCCCCTCCCCCTTTCCAATATTCAAAATCTGGTATATATTAATATAAAATTGTAATAAAAAGCAAGGTTTAAGCACTAAGTTTTATGACACATTGCAGTAACAAAAAATTTAATTAATTTTTGATTAGATTATCAGCTTTAATTTCTTACTGGTTTAAATGTCTCATAAAAAAGAAAGAATTTAACCAAATTAAAAAAAAAATACGCTGAAGATTCAGAAAAATTCAAAACACCTTCGACATAAAATAAAGACTCTAATTCAAAAGAATTTGGAACATTATCGTCTAGCCAAAAAGGCAGGACGAGAAACGTAAGATAATTACTTTCAAAAGAGATTTAATATAAAAAGAGTTTGACAGGAAAAGTTCGCGAGTTCCCCAAAAAGAGCGTTTAGGGGGAAAATCTATAATTGATTAAAATTAAATACATTTTATTCATTTTGCCAATCGCTAATTTATTAGATTCACTTTGTCAATCGTCCGAAACTTTTAACACTTGTTTTGAAAGAATGAATTTATATTTTGCACGTATATATATTTACATGGATCTATAGCCTATATTTATTTATTTATTGCTCTTTTAATGCGCGTAGTATATCATCTATGTATTTAAGAGAATTTAAACCGCTTCAATTATTTAAACCACTCTTTGCTCGCTGCTTTGATATTTATAATAATAAATTACTTAATTAATTTATGAATTGTTGAAAAACTTAACATTTTCTTGCCTCACTACAGGTTCATATTTCTTTGCATCTGTGTGCTATCATCATCCACTTACGGTCTACCCACTCCCCTACTCATCACGCCGCGCCGCTTAAGGCGCTGTCTATTTTGCCCTGTTCGGTCTTTTCTTCCTTTTTTCATAAATATGCTTATTTGTATGCGGTTTTTTTTTATTACTATTATTTGATTTCTTGACCTCAGGATTTTGCTACAGATTCTTATATCCTATGTTTAGTAAAGTTTCACTGCTCCTTATTTCTGCTAACATTTTTTTTTTGGGGGGGGGGGTATGCATTTTCTTTTGCACTTTAATAAATAAAGCAAGTGAGTTGAGCGCTCAGGGTGCCATATCAGGTGCCTCATTTTGGTTTAACTAAATTGCCGTGTTTTTTTAGTAAGCGGGTCGTCGTGGTTTAGATGTTATTTCTTTCTTTTAGCATACTGTACAGACAAGAAACTAAAATAATTTTATAAATTTTTTAATATACGCTTTTTAGTTTTTTATACACTTTTTTATTCAGCAAATTCCGAAACACATAATTAAGTTATTGTCCACAATGGTCCCGCCATTCATGTCATTTCGAAATTATCAGACATTTTCCACGACTTTTCAGCTGTTTTACCCAGTTTCCATATTGCATGATGATTTCCTACACCTTCTGTTTCAGCAAACGTAGAAACTTGTTCATTTTAGCCACAAAGAATTAAACAAAAATATTGACTTCTTCCCATTTTGTCCCTTCATCAATAGCACCCCACACATCTCTCACATGTTGCTCGGGGAAAAAAATGGAAGCAAATTTCCCAGGAGAGTGCTTTCTTCTTTTTCCAGGAAGTTGTTAAATGCTAGAGAAATCGGAGGCGAATCTGATAAAAGCAATCATTTCCTCGGCCACGTGATCAGAATGTGGACTTCCCTTCCTTGGGCTTCTTCGCACGCCCTCCGTCTCGACTGATCTCCTCATTCTTCCTCCACATCATCGTCCATATCCTCTCCACTTAATGGAAGAATCATTCAATTAAGTCATTGGAAATAATGAAGGAGATAGCAGCGGCCACATTCGCTTTGTGTGGGATTTAATTCTTTCATTGCTACGGAAGGGTCTTTCCTTCCCATTCAACAGATTTCTTTCTTTTATGTGGAATCGGATTTTTTAGAAGAAAGGAGGGATTCGGTATTCGTTCCAGTGATTTTGTGAAGCCATATATTCTGGGGGAGGTAAAGGTCATTAGAAAAGAATATTGTTTGGTGATTCTTTTGGTTTTAGCGTTCCCCTATTAATTTTTGTTTCCTTCTTTTTCCAGCCACTCGTTAAACGAATGCATATGCTCAGAAGAAACGAAACATTGCTTTTCTTCACTACTTAAATAGGCTCAGGGAGGGAAAATTTGCATTGTTTCCGATGAATTCTCTTCATGCATTCGGTGGAAGGGGAAGAGCAATTCAATCTTTTCCGTCTTTCTTTCAACAGTTGTGTTGAATGCTGTTAATATTAGATTATTCCCATTTCCAACGTTCTGGAGCATATAAATAGAGAAGAATAAATTGAGATATTCGACTGTTTATTTAGAATTTTCTTGAAGAAGCTAGCCTATTAAAAGGCGTTTTACTATCTTTTTACACAAATAAGTGAATATGGTTTGCAAGCATTCTTTTGTTACTTATGTGTTATCGTCATTGTTCCTCGCACTTTTGGAGCATTGAAGAATTACTTGAAACAGATTCTTCGAGAGAAAAAGCATGATTGGGCAATCAAGGAAAATAAGTTGGATGTGGAAGTGTCGAAATGTGTTTTGAAAGGTAGACAGATAACGAGATTGGAATCAGCACCCACGAATTGTCCTACGACAAAGCGTTTCAAAAGTTGTAAAAGCAAAATGGATAAAACCTGCACTGACCTGTAAGTCAAAGAAACTATTCTAGTTATAACGGCATAATCTTGTTACATTTGGAAAATATTTTTTCTTAAGGCAATATGAGTAAGCAGTCAAGTCACTAAAATAACCAAAATGCATGTCATGCGACCGAGAGAGATTATTTGAGTCTTAAAATTTCTCTGCTCTTGATATTTCAAGTAAAATGATCATGCTGCAAAAAAAGGAAATTTATCCCTCTTCAAAGTTTTGGTTTGAACGAAAGGGAACGAAGTTCAGTTTATAATTTTCAAGCCCAATATCATTTAAACTCATCCTCAAATAGAATTTCTGTTGCATTGATCTTAGCACCAGTTGTATACAAATATGGTCATATCAAGCACATTTTATTGGGATCATTTTTCGATGCATTCATCCCATATATATATATATATACCTTCGAAGTAACCATCTGTTATCGCTGCCATTTATTTTGGGGTAGTTAATAAATCTTATGAGTGCAGCTGAAACTAGAAGAAGAGTGCTAGTTTTAATTGAAGACATGAAATGGAATTGTTTGGCCTCGAAAAATATATATATATTGCACATGACCAACTTTGTTGAACATTACTCAAATCCCCAAAATCTTTTATTATCTCGTCTGCGATGCATAGTGATGGAATATAGAAATACGAAAGAACTGACGTGGAGCGTCGAGAAAATCACAAAGCTTAGGCCTAGAAAAAATCTGATAACGTTTTTCGAAACACTTCTTTGCTTGTCGTCACTATTATTTAAGCACAGAAACAGCTAATCGGATGAAATTTCTTTTAAGAAATTAGCACCAGTCTGTAGGTTTCCTAAACGTTAAATAAAATCCATCAGTGGAGTCTATATGTCGATCCGCGTTCGTTTTGAAGGCTGAAATGGGTTATCTGGTTCATTTTTTTCGCCAAAGGTCAGATCTGTAACAAATTTCGGAATAGATCCACCATTGCTCTAACTGCCCGTCCAATTGCCTATCCGGATTTACGAAAACACTGTGATTCAAAAACGCAAAGAGTCAAATAAATAAACTTGCGTGGGTCTCGACTCCAGAACCATAAATCTCCATCAAATTTTGAATCCATTCTGTCCAGGAAAAATAGAATTGTAAAGGTGATAGTGGTCTTGAAGAGTCTTTTCTCAATCGATCAAAATTATTTTTTAGCCATCATTGACTTGCCACTGCGTTTTTGTGATTTAATTCATATAAACATATATAATTAAGTTCCATTTCAAATTTTAGGCTGAGGAGGGGGATTTGCTGTTTTTATTTGCAAAATTTAATTTCACTATTTGAAATTCAGTTTCTTGCTGTGTCAGCTTCGTTGTTGTAATGTTGAGCTTCATCCAATCATTGAATCGGATGAATTTTGATCTTGTGAATGGAAAAAATTGTAACTGCTAATTTCAAATACGTCTCATTTTTTTCAAATAACTGAAGTGCTGTAACACTGTAGATAGCACCGACATCATTCTAACAATAATATCGTATTTGTACGCGATAAAAATCATGGCAAATAGATACAATATAATAGGATGGACGTGCCTATTAATTTGAGCTTCTTCTGCACATTAATGACTGGCTGTAATTACCGAACCAGATTCGTGGACAGGATTTCCTTCTGAAGTGAGAAGAATCACAAAACGCGGATATAACACTCATCAAGACTACTAATGTCATAATAGTGGTTGTGCAATTAGAGAATGGCCAGCCTTCTACTTTATCTGTTTTTAAATGACAAACACCTAATGGACGACAATGAATCGGATAACCTGAGTCATCCTAGATAAAGTATCTAAACCGCGAGAGTGAAAGAAAGGAGATATAGTGTTTATACAAACAAAGTTTATTTATTTTATCACTAGAATAAGAAAATGAGTTCCTTCCTCATTTTTTCAATAGTCTTTCACCGAATGGTTCTGAATAAATTTCTCGGAATTTGTTACTCTGTGAACTCACTGTCTTTAAGATTTTCACAGCATTCAAAATGTTCCGCTCTGCTTTGCTGTGAGGTCTTCTTTTGAGAGAGTTGACTGCGCCATTCTCGAACGCATTACGTAATCGTCGTTTAGTATCTCGTTCGATTTTTTTTACTATTGTTATTTTTAGTATTAATTATCGTCACTTAGTATTTCATATCCAGATACAGAAGTCTGTATTGAAGAAATTATCTTAAAGATAATTAGAATTTTTCTAGTTATTTTTAATACTTATTGCAACATAATAATTTTAAAAAAATCTTTTTCGTTGCAGATTATAATTTTAATATATGCCAGTCTTCATTCAGTTCTTTAAAAAACATAATTTTATTAATACAAATTCTTTGATATACATCAAAATGTTAGGACAATTTTTCTTAAAAATTTCTGAGGAAGATTTAACAGATAGTTATTTTGAATTTTATTTTTAACTAGTTATTTCTAGTGAAATAATAATAGAGCCGGCGATGTAACCCAGGGATAGCACGTCTTTTCCGTGATCTGGGTGTTCCATTTTCGAACATTTTGGGCATGATTGCTTTCTATCCTGTCTTCTATCTGTGAGGTGTGTAAAAAGGGATAGTGCAAACGAGTGTGTGAATGTCATCTTATTATAAGTTAAGTCAAATTTCTGCCCTCGGGTTCTGAGGGGTCCTTACTCTCAGAAATTACTGGGCCCCTCTTTCCCCGTTCTATTAATTAGTTTCAATCCAAGGTGGATACGCAGCAACAACAAATAACAATAAAATTAGAGAAACCCACTTAAAATCAGATACAGGCGGAAAAACAAATACTTCTTTCGGTGCGTACCTTCTCCCTTCATTCATCCTGAATTGATTTTTTTTTTTGTTGAATTTTAGTAATATTTTTAACATTTAGTTTATGTTGAAAATGCGAGTAATGGTTTACAGAAAATTAAATAATCAATTGGATTATTTTTCCTCATATAATAAACGAACGTAAAAATTCAGAAAGGAGCATTTGAAGGTAAAAAACAGTAAAAGCGTATCTTGCTATTTTGGCATAATGTTGGAAGATCAAAAAACAAGGGCCCCACGTAGAATATATTCTAAAAATTTGGAAAGTTTTATTAATCAAATAAAAACTCTACTTCCGCCATTCCGTATAAAACTAAACTTTGTAAAACAATTTGTTCAGAGAGATGATTGCATTAAAAAATCAGTTTTTTTACGGGAATGATTTTTTAAAAATTTCATTTAATGGTCTTAATGGTTGAAATTTTTTTAAATAAATTAATATAAATTTTGCTTCTAATATCTTGCTTTTGGAAAGTTACGATGATTTTTGCATTTGTGTTTATATACATTTTAATGTTATTTTGCATTTTTAAATGCTGTGTTCTTTTATTCTTTGTAGTTTTTTTTGTTCAAATTTGATAATTTCTCAATATGCTCAATAGTTCCTGAACAACATAATCAGCAATTTATTCATTTAAAAATGTTCTACGATTGTTTTAAAACTTCACAATGCAAATATATTGGAAAACGCGTGATATTTATGCCGAATTCAAATATTTAAAAAATGGATATAAATCTAGCTTACTTTTTAATTAAAGAACTAAATAATATAATTCTTGCGCTATATGCAAAATTTGATGCAAATCCTTTGATAAATATCCAAATCAAAAGATTTTGTATACCTTTATTTATCAAAGAAAAAAAAAGTAACTTTTTTTGAAATCAGCTTAAAAAATTTCATTTAACTGCTATATTTTGGTTTTATAGATTCAAAAATATAACTATTTTAGAGTGTTGCTTAAAGAAATATCCATGGTGCACTGACATACCGTAAAGCAATATCAAAGTGAGAAGTTTTTTTCAAATAAATTTGTGAATAGTTAATTTCTCTGTTTATCCAATGAAAAGTTAGAGGAAGGAATATTTATGGGATCTGATGTAAGTCAAAAATGGAGGAATAAAAATTCCCAACTCAGAATGGAAACAAAATGATATTAATTTTCTTGAAATCTAAAAATATCCAGGAATCTCTCTAGAAAAGACGTTGGCAAACATCAAAATAAGATGATGTAATATGAAATTATAAGTTTCCTAAAAATCTGAGGCTTTGACGATGATTTCCCTGATAGTCCATTTTCCGATCCAAGAGTTCCTGGATAATCAAGAATCTATTATGTATATCAATAGGTGCTATGATATTTGTAAATAACAATAAAAGGTCTAAATCAAAGTTCATCGGTGTATTTCCTGTCTAGGCGAAAGAAAATATTTTGGATACATCTTCAAAAACAAGAAAACGTGATTTCTTTGTAATCCAGAGACCATCCTTTCCAGTTCATGAGATTTCTCGTTGTAGACATTAATCATTTGATGAAATGCGAAGTAAAACCTTCAACTAATTCGTTTTAAATCTGCTATGTCACTTATTTTCAATAAATGAACACGATTAAGCAATCGCAACTGGTTAATTGTAAACTATGAGGTGTATTAAGAGAGGTGCTATTTGAAATGAATAAGCATATTAGCACATTCTTACCACACAAATTTGAACAGACTATTACTGTTTAACAGGTAATTTTGAAAAATGCAATTTTAGATTTTGTTCCAAAAAATGTTTTCTTGAGAATACCCAGATTTTTAAATGTGTACTTAAAAACTGATTCTCATTTTCAATTGCATTTATCTGCTAATCGAATTAATTAATGCGACAAAAGCCCCTATGATATGAGTGTTTCAGACACAAGGGCAAATTTTGATATCACTCTTACCAGTTTGAGCCAAGTGTGTTATCAAAAATTTGTCTATTCGTTTTAGTACTGGGATCTCATTTCATCATGCAGAAGCTGAGAGAATAGAAGACAAGTAGGATTCGTGGTGCAAATTACTAGTTCAATAAACGGACCCATTTCATATAGGCAATTATTGAAATTAGACGTCAATACCTTTTCAAGATAGACTGGATTATTTGTCGAGTACAATAACAAAATTGTTGGACGAATATGCTAAATAACCTCATAATCATATTTAGAACTAGCCGCCTTTGGCGACCAGTCGGTTCGCCAATATTAATGCCGACTAAAGGGTAAAATCTTTTTTTATATAACTTGGTTTCATAATAAGATTTTCAGCAAAACATTTTTAAGCTTCAAATTTCGACAGTCATATAATTCACTTATGCTATTATGTAGGCCTTAAGCAGTCCAATCTTTGAACTCCGCATCTCTCTCTGATTTTCTATCAGTGCACGTAAAATTCACTTTTAAATTAAATTGAAAATGATGAAACTTCAATTAATATAAAGACCTCTTTACTCAATCCAAGCATGTCTTTAAATAAAACTAAGAGCTGAAAGCACAGTAGTCCGACATTGAAGTTTATGTTCAATACAGAAATTGAAACATCATAATTTTTTTTAATAATTTATGAGATCTCAAGGAATTATTCAGCAAAAAATTCACAGGTTAATTGAAACCTTCAGTTTTTAGTGTTATTTTTAGATGTATATAAATGCTCTCAATAATAAAAAAATTTAGGTTTACAAATATATTTCAAAAAATTATGGTTTAAATTATGGTCTTATAGATTCATATTTGTAAAATATTCTTAATATTTCAACTTCTAAATAAATAAATAAGCAATTCTATCTTCTTCAAATCTGGCTGATTTATTCAGTTCTGATTATTGCAAGTTTAGAACAATCAGCATTTTCATAATCTAGACCAATTATTCAATTGTAACACTGATTGGCTTCTTTGATATCTTGATAAAGTGATCTAACATCGCCAGTTTATATCGAATAGTTATGTTTAAATTTTCATAGATCGATCAGCTTCGATGATTGATTTAGTTGATCGGAATGCCACTTTTTTATTTAAGGACTTATTGTCTCAAGAATATTTTGTTAAATATGATTCACAGAGCAGATGATGTATGTAAAAAATTAAATCATCAGCATTTTTTCTCTCAAACTACTAATTATATATTTCACTTAGACAATTTGTTAAGAGAGTGTGTCCCTCCCCCAAAAATTAAGAAATTAGATGTTGGGCTCCGATTACAGAAGGTGCCTTGTAGATGTTAAGTTATATTTGCCTTAAATAAAATTGTTTAAATGGATTAGTAATATATGTATAGTAAAATATCATAGAAAACGTTTCCATCCATTTATTTTCGAAAAATTTCATGTTTCATATTTGTTTCATTTTATACAGACACATGTCGAAAATGACAATTTTATATGTTTAATTTGGAATGATAGTTGATTTTTTTTCTCGTGAGAGAACATGATATTGTTTTGGTAGAAAGTTTTGATGTCACCGAAATATGCGGGTAAAAATAGTTTTATATGCTTTAACACATTTTGCATTGTTAATTATTACGTATGCTTGTTTGAAAGAAGATGCGTTTTCAAACAGCTGACTTACTTTTCCCAGTACAGCTTTAATATTACGTTACTTCGTTGAAAGAATATACGTTTTTATTTCACATGATTCATTAAAATGCGGAGATAAATTACAATCAAGAAGGCGAATTCTTTGATTTGAACAAAATATCTTCTGCACATAAGCAAAAGTAGCAATTAAAAACATGCCTTATTGTTTTAAAAATTAAAAAAAAAGAATTCAAAAATATTTTACTACTACTGATTATCAATTGCTTTTTGTTCGTCGTTTCTTTGAAATGACCTCATTTGCAAAGTTCGTCTAAGATTTCTTGCATTTAAATAATTAATCTCCCTCTCAGAAGATTATCGTTTGGTGCTTTTCTAAAAATTCTTCTTCAGTTTTAACAGTCGCACTTTTGTAATATATTTTTAATTTGTATTTTTATTTACTTTATTTCTTTAATGGAATTGTTAATTTTGATATAGCAAACGATCAAGAAATATTTTCTCTTGCATTTATTGTTTAAAAAATATCACATTTCCTATTTGTTTCATTTGATATAATCACGTGATGAAAATTGTAATTTTCTGTTTTATTTTTGGTAGTAATAATTAACTTTTTTTAAAATAAGAACTTCTGAAATTGTGATGGCAACATTTTATTAAAAGCTGATTTTTTTTTGAGAACCTCGAGAAGATAAAATTTTATTTTTATTTTATTTTTGCGAAATAAATAGTTGAAAAAAAACCCGATTAAATTACATGTTAAAAAATTCATTAAAATTAGAGTTTTAATTCGTATGTCAAAACATTAGTATCATTGAAAAGCTAATTTTTTGAGCTTTAATGTGATGCAAAAATCAATTTTGTGCTGTAATATTTTCAGAAGTTATGGCGAAAAAACGTTAAAATTTGACTTATTTTTTAATTAATTAAAATTTTAATTATAAATTCAAAAAACGGGCTCCGAGGTGCATATTCCCGGCATTCAAGGTATACATATACCAAATTTGGTAGCTGTAGGCTGAACGGTCTGGCCTGTACAGCGCCAACACACACACACACACACACACTTCGTACTTTATTATAAGTAGAGATATACCTTATAAAAATATGAAATTCCCTCAACCAAATTTAGAATTTTTCTTCCATTTTTACAGCACCCTAAGCAACAGCGTTATTTGTTTGAGACTCCAGTGTGAACTGCTCCGCAATAATTATACATTCAGCTTCACTTTATTTCCCTGCAAAAACGCTTCGTATAAAACCCTTTTTTCCTCCCTTCTCCTGCAGGTTGCCGGGACCTCCTGAAGCAGCGCGGCTGCCGGGAATGGTGCTAGCGGGTGTACCATGAACCTGGATGCCGAGAACCGCGTTGTCTTGAACGTGGGGGGGATCCGGCACGAGACCTACAAGACTACCCTGAGGAAGATTCCGGCCACCCGCCTCTCTCGATTGACAGAAGCTCTGGCCAACTACGATCCTGTACTGAACGAGTACTTCTTCGATCGGCACCCAGGAGTCTTCGGACAGATCCTCAATTACTACCGCACCGGCAAACTGCACTATCCCACAGACGTTTGCGGGCCCCTCTTCGAGGAGGAGCTCGAATTCTGGGGACTGGATTCGAATCAGGTAAGCTGCGGCTCGACAGCAAACAGGCTTTCCAATAAGCAGGCGAATATTCCGGAAAATCTATCGACGTCCTTTTCGCACTGAAAGGGCAAGGATTAAATCTGATATGACAGTTTGCTGGAATTCTAATTCGCGGCGTTTCTGCGAGGATTTGAAACAAGGTGCTGACGTCTGGACATACCTCTTTAAATGAAACCGCTAAATTTACTTCCTAAAGGAAAAAAATATAGTATTGCTTCACTTAATAATGCTGAAGTTGTTAAGGAGAGCAAATAAAATAAAGCTATGCTTAAAAAAGTAAAACATATCTATATCGTTGCTTTTGTACATGTTGTAACAATTTGGCCGGGGCTACTGGTGAATTGGGCCGAAGACAAACTCAGGTCTTGGAGAAATAAAAATCTATTTATTTCCAGCTATAATACATATATATTTCACACAATTACACCATCTTGATTAATTATTTTACAAAGACATAAGTCATTCAGTTCAGAGTTCCACTAGGGAAAGGTGTGCTTCAGATAAGTAAAGGAGTCTTCTCGGAGGTGCAGAGATATGATGGAGTTCTGGAAATCTCCCGCAAGATTCAGCCCGAGGTCTGGGTTCTCTGCTCGTCGATTAACCTACTGGGATTTCTTGACACGTAAGGTGATGAACTGGCTGGAAGAGCAACTCAGAAGACAGCTGTTTAACTAATCGGTATCCCCAAAACTCGGATGAGCATTCACACTTCAGAAGAGACGCTGAATGGTTCCAAAAGTTCCGATGAACTCTACGTGGGCTCAGCTCCAGGGCGTGGTTGCCTACGTACACTCCAGAATTTTACACAGAATTCCAAGCTGAATTCTCGCTCCAATCACTAGCTGTCGCTTCGTCAGTTGGCTCCCACCTCTAGGTTTCCTCTCCTCGCTCCTCCCGTCGGTTCCGTTTTTATCTCGGTCTAAAAAACCGGCCCTCATTGGCAAATGGCCAATCAGCATCATTCCAAACTTTCATTTGATCATCTGACCCAAGTTATCTTTCCAATCACAAGAGAGGGGGAAACGGCGTCTAGCAAGGAGACGTCTTGGTTCCGTCTAGTCTGTCGCTTTTCTCAAACAGAATGGAATGCCGTTTGCCGCTGCTCCCCATTGTACCGGCTTGAAGGGCGGGCGTCTTTTATCTATTGACAGGGATCCATCTGCTTCTTTCCCTCGTTGTTTGTTCCAACACATGTCCAGTTCAGTGAAAGCCTCCCAGGTCATTCCGACACCCCAGCTTGGCGGCGGCACTTAGACTTGAATATTGATTGCCTGCATTCTTCGCATTTCACAAATTTCTCTATTATCTGTGGTTGCTTTCCCGTGGGAACGCAGTTCACCATATTTCTACTTGTCACTTATCTGAAGACTTCACAATGTGTTATCACAGACTTGGATTAAACATCTGCCAAGAGAAAGGATTGATGTTTCCACGAGGTGGCCGAAAATCCATCTATAATACAAGCATCAAACAAGATGTTTACCTTTTGGAGTTAAACATGAACAAAACATGGTTAGATTACATGTGCATTTTCTCTTAAATTGGAAAAAATGTCTATATACAGATGTGCC
Source organism: Argiope argentata (assembly GCA_026289955.1). Classification (NCBI taxonomy): domain Eukaryota; kingdom Metazoa; phylum Arthropoda; class Arachnida; order Araneae; family Araneidae; genus Argiope; species Argiope argentata. The sequence goes on along the minus strand of JAOUZG010031957.1, from coordinate 660,064 downwards.
ATTTTAGATATAAATTGACGAATACTTTGGGACTTGAATGAAATAACACCAAATTGAAATGGCCTCATAGAACGGTATTCTAATAAAAACTAGTCGCCCCGTTACTTTGTGAAATAGAGTTATGATGTCGAATGATGTAACCCTCATCTTCTTTTGTGGGTACGGCCTTATAAAAATCTTCCTCAAGTGAAAAATGCATATGATTTCCATATTATATGCCTGGATTCTACTAAAAAATGACGCGATACTCATGTCTTAGAAGGCGAAAAAGCAATAATCAGAGAGTCAAGACTCAAACTACGAGAGCGAATTGCATATTTCAGATTGAACTCTCTTCCTCTCTTCTAATAAAGTAGTAAAACATGTCAGTCGGATTTGAATTATTTGAAATGGATTGCTGAAGGTTAGTAACATCATTTATCTAATGCAGAACTCTTTATGTTTCGACTGCTTTACTCGCTGTTACACTGTTGTGACTGCAAGAGGCGTTCTACACCTTTATTTATGCAAAAAACAGTTTTCATCATCATTTTATTCAGAAGATATGCCAATGAAACAGCGATCTCTTCCAATTACTATTTCTTTGGCATAACCCAATCAGTTATCTTTTATTCCATTTCGCAGAATATTCGAAATGCCACAATACTCTGATGCAAAAATTTAGATTTTTTTTTACTGCAATCGATTCTAAATGTAACAAAAAGTATTATAAACGTTTCGTTTTTAATGTCTCTTTTGTGGAATGTATTTTAATGTACACAACAAGTTTACAATCCAACAGCAAGTTTAAATTCCTTTTGCTTATTTTAAATACTTGAAACATTTCAGTTACTGGAATTTTTGCTTTATTTGTCCCATAGTCAGCATACATACAAAATAAATTAATTACTCCAAAATTATTATTATTATTATTTATTAAAAATATTTATTAATTTTTGCTTTAAAAGCTCAATTATGAATTAGAAAAAAAACTTCAAACATAATTCATATGAAGTATTCTGATATCTTCGCACATTCTGAAATTATGTGCATCATAAAAGAAATGACTTTTTCAGGGTTTAATTTTGTTGTTAAAACGGAAAAATTTTGTTCAATGTAATAAAACAATGCATCTTTCTAATTCTATCGCTTATAATAGGTAAATAAATGTTCTTTACCACCAATAAATACTCCGAACATTTCTTTTAATGATAAAGAGCATGCATTTAACATATTACAAAAGTATTTCGAAAGATAATAATTCTGGATCCAAACGTTTTTTTTTATTATTAATAGATTGAATTTTCTTCGAAGTTCCTCTCAGCGGCACTAACTAAATTTATTCCATTTTGAGCAGGTCTCTCAAAAAAGATGAAATTTGATTACTCTCCTCATACCAGAATTGTTTTTCAAAAAGTTAATCCTAGAAGCTATTATCTCTCAAATCGTGCTAGTTTTTAAAAAATTCAAAATTACTGATTTTTTTTATTATGTGGGTTTCTTAATGATTATTGGCATGTTTTACTTCATTAATACTTTTATTGGGCGGCTTGCATTAGACTTAGAGTATATCAGCGAAAAAGAGTATAAGATCTTATTCCGCCTTTTTCATTACGATTTATTTTGATGAATGCATATCTGAGCTCTAAATCTAAAAATAATATATTTCCATCTCCCATCATGCATTAAATTTTAAAATATGTTGGTGAACCGTGCATGTCCAGATTTAAAATATTATCTACAGTTGAGAATTTCTGTCAGAAATTCGATTTCTTCTCTCAGACTCAGTTTTGCATCAAGTATTTTCATTCAATTCTTTACAGATGCTGTACTAGTACATGTTCTACCATTCTTCTGAAAACAGACACTCCTCTGCTATAGTGTTAAAACAAGGAGATTCCATAAATATGATTAAAAACTATGATTAGAATATACCTTGATACAATTTCCTTAGTAAAACTTTTCTGTGCTGTCTTAAGATATCCTTTATATCACGCCATCAGAGCATGACTGATGTACAGACAAACTATGTGAAGAAAAAGCACGAATAAGTAATAAAAATCACAGACATTCTAAAGAGACTACAAAACTCATCTTCGAGATAAATGTCACTTCGAATAATAGAAGCACTGCCCTTTTTCTGATCTAAAACATAAGAGAAAGTTTTAGATTTCGCGCAATGCGATCTGAAGTTTTAAGTGCGGTCATGAAGTGAAATAGTTTTGAGAACTGCTGGGATCACTGAAAATTTTCTGGTATTTCGAGTTTCTTTACACCCCTGAACTGGCTGAATCCTCGGCACGCTCTTCTGGCGGCAGAAGGGGACACAACTCTTGTGTTACTTCCATTACACAATTATTATTCTTCAATTGCAGAAGTGATTATTCTGCGTCGTTTGACTTAAATTTAACTGCTTGAAAAGGTTTATGACCTTATTTCACGACTGAAGATATCTACTAGGGAGTGTTCAAATGAATAGATACGAAACGACACTATTGTATAAGTGAAGATTTTTTTCAAAGTATACACCACAGGCCTGAGTACAACGCTCCCACTAATTAACAACTAGCAAGGATCCCTTGTTCCCATTATTCCTCCTTCGCAGCGTTCTTGAGATCGTCGTCCAAGATTCGCTTCTAGTTAAAATTCATGAGCACAGAAGGACCATTAACTCCATTGTGTACTGTGACTGCGAGACACTCCGAAGATTGCGCAAGTCTATCGAGAACAAAAGACAGGGGCCTCTCTCGGAGGATGTAGTTCTGCTCTATGATAACGCACGTCCACGCGTCTTCAAAGTCACACGCGAAACTGGCCAAGTTCGAGGGTTGTATGGCATATCTGTACAGTACACTTTCCGTACCGGTCATAAAACTGTCAATCAATGGTCATGTTTATACGGCGGTTGTGTTATGGATAAGAATCGCTTCTACAAGAGTGGAAGCACACACCAAAGAACTCACTCGTGGACTGTATAATACTTTATTGAACAATCATCTATATATATATATACAGAATTTAAAACATAGGCGCCATCTGGCGTCGGCTTTGGACAACAAAAACTGGGGCGTAAACATACTCCCCCCGTTGATATGTTCTACATTCAACAATTCACAACCAAATAATAAAACTCTGAAATGGACAAAGACGGTAAATAAAATTTCATATGTACATGATTAATGTCTCAATTCAATCACAACCACTCTACATTGAAGACACGCTTAACAAAATTAAATCAATAATTTAATTTTGTTAAGCGTGGTATAGGTAAAAGGCATAGGTAAAAGACACACACCAGAAGTGCTTATATTCGCCTCGCTCAGTCCTCACCTTCACGACTCTAATTAGATCATCAATACTACTACACAACTTTGTAATTCTACCTAAGGGCCATTTAAAGGGAGGCATATTTTCCTCAATGAGAAGAACCATATCGCCCAACTTTTCGTTTTTCTTCCTAAATTGCCATTTATTGCGCTGCTGCAATCCATTTAGGTAACAACGATGCCACTTATTCCAGATGATCTGCACTAGTCTGGTTACTCGTTGCCATCTCTTAAGGGTGCTCTCCTTGAAATCAATCAAACCCGGTTCAATTATGGAATGCATTGGCCTGCCTATTAAAAAATGTGAGGATGTTAGGACCTCTAAATCGTCAACGTTGCTAGTTAAAGGACACAGGGGCCTGGAATTTAAAATTCCCTCTATTTGGATGCAAACGGTCAGAAATTCCTCGTAATTTAAATTACACCTGCCCACGACTCGTTTAAGATGATACTTTACAGATTTTACAGCAGCTTCCCATAGGCCACCAAAGGAAGGAGCTCTAGGAGGAATGAACTTCCATTCAACTAATTCTGTGGACAAAAAACTCGAAAGTTTATCATCTGGCCTTCTAACTAATTTAAGAAGTCTTCCAATCTCCTGATTCGCACCAACAAAGTTCTTACCATTATCCGAGTACAATTTTGCGCACTTACCTCGACGACCAAAAAATCTCTTCAGAGCTGCGACAAATGCTACTGATGTGAGGTCGCATACAATTTCGATATGAATAGCCTTGGTCACAAAACAAATAAATGTGGAAAGATAAATCTTATGCAATACACCCTTTCGCTGACCACGATATTTGATCATAAATGGGCCACAAAAATCTACACCAGAGCAATTAAATGGATAATCAGGAACCACTCTATCACGGGGCAAATTACCCATAAGTTGCGAAGTGGAGACCGGTCTGGCTTCAAAACAAACTACGCATTCCCGTGTTATTTTCCTACACAAGGAGCGACCATGCAGTGGCCAAAATTTCTGTCTTACGAAATGCAGTAGGGAGGAGGCTCCAACATGAAAATTTTGCCTATGAAAATTAGCAATTATTAGATCCGTCAATTTATGATTATTGGGCAAAACCGCTGGATATTTACTAACATATGGCAAATCCGAATTACCCAAGCGTCCACCCACTCTCAATATTCCATCATTATCAAGAAAGGGATCCAAATTTTTGAGCTTACTTTTAAGCAAAACACTCGTATTATTTTGGAGGTTTCGAACCTCAGTCGAAAATGCCTCATTCTGGACCATCCGAATCAACTTACTTTCTGCCCAATTTATTTCCGATGCACAAAGAGGACCAGACTGTACAGATTTCCTCACATTCATCACAAATCTTAATACATAACAAAATATACGAATAATTTTTACATAATTATTACTTATACACAATAAATCAAATACAAGAGATTGTTTATTATTTGCTAAAAGGCATATATTAGACACGGGCATTGCAGACACTACATTAGGTTTTAATTCACTCGAAAATTCATGGTCATTTAACGGACTTGAGCTTGACTGTACACTCGACAACTTACCCTGCTCTAGAAATGGTGGGCCCTTCCACCACAATTCTGATTTAACTAGATCACGAGAGCTAAGCCCACGTGAAATAAGATCAGCCGGATTTAGACGAGTTGGCGCATGATTCCAAATACATCCGCCCGTCAATCTCTGAATCTTTGAGATGCGGTTAGCTATGAAGGTCTTCAATTGATTAGCTGGCGTTTTCAACCATGCTAAGGCGATTGTTGAGTCGCACAACTTCATTTAACTCCAGTTTTATACAAGATCTTAACTTCTTCACAAGCTGGTCCAGCAGAACACATGCACAGAGCTCCAGCCGTGGAATAGAAACAACTCTTATTGGTGCAACACGTGATTTGCTAGCGAGAATGGTTACCTTTGCACTGTTACGTTGATCAAGGCACTGCAGGTAAACAATAGCTCCATATGCTGCCTCTGAAGCGTCTGCAAATCCCTGAAGGACTACTCTAAAGCAGGCATCGGCCAGAATAAATCTACTTATTTTTACGTTCTCAAGGCACTTGAATGTTGTCACAAACTCTTTCCACTCCCAGGCAATTGGTTTGGGCAGTATATCATCCCAATCGAGCTTTTGCTGCCACAGTCGTTGTAGGAAGATCTTTGCCTTAGTCACCACAGGGCCTAAGAAACCCAAGGGATCATAAAGTCTAGCTATTACTCTCAGCACTTCTCGCTTGGTATATGATGGTTTACTCACAATAGATGCTTTAAAGACGAAGCAATCCTGAAGGGGCATCCAACTGATACCTAATGTTTTGACAGATAATTCAGGCCCATACGAGAAGGAATGCTCAATCTCCGAAGACAAGGAGCTATTCAGCAACTCAGGAGAATTCGAAGACCACTTATGAAGAGTCATTCCACATGATTTAAGGGCATCTCGCAGCTGTGACTGTAATTTCTGGGCCGTCTTCAGGTCAGGCGCTCCACTCACAATATCATCCATAAAGGTATCGTAGAGCAAAGCCTCAGAGGCCAAGGAAATTTTCGACCTTTCATCCTGGGCCAGCTGCTGCAAGGTCCTTATGGCAAGAAAAGGAGCGCTTGCCGTTCCATAGGTCACAGTCTTTAAGCGATAAGTTGCGACATCTGCATGGGATCCAGCCTTCCACACGATACGCTGGAGGTCTCTCTGATCTGGTGTGATAAGAATCTGCCTGTACATTTTTTGTATATTGGCAGTAAAGGCGAATTTATGTCTCCCAAATCGAGTAATTGTATCAAAAACATTTTCCACTACCTCTCCCTTCATGAGTATGTCATTAAGACTTATGCCTGTTGTGGTCGGCGATGATGCATTAAAAACTACTCTCAGCTTAGTTGTCCTTTTATCAGGGCTCAGAATGCCATGATGTGGTATGTAATACCGAGTGGGTGGTTCATTTAACTCAACGACTCTCTCCATGTGACCTAGCACTTCATACTCTCTCAAGAATTCTGAATACAATGAAAAATACTCCTTATCTCTTTCGAAGCGCTTCCACAACGAATCAAGCTGCACAACAGCCGCATTTCTAGAATTCCCCAAGCATGAAGGATCCCGATTCAAGGTCAATGATACTATATATCTACCATCCCCACCTCTCTTGTGGGTACGCATAAAATGCTCTTCACACAAGTGAGACTCTGCATTTTCGTTACATTCCGCCTCAACCTTTTCGATTTCCCAAAACTGTCTCAGGGTCCTATTTAAGTCGTTGTCGAGAACCAACCCACAATGAACACGATTCTCTTCACCTTGCTCCACACTCCCACTAACAACATAACCAAACACAGTGTTCTGAAGTAATAAATGAGAATTCGTAACCTGTATCTGCCCCGGCCTCAACAACTAGTAGAATACCTCGGCACCTAGCAACATGCCAATTTTGTCCGGAACATTGAAATCAGGATCAGCCAAGGACACAAGCTCTGCGACATTTACATCGACGTTAATTACTCTACTTGGGATTAGATCAGTAATTTTATTGACCACTAGCATTGATAACTCCTTCTCGTAGCTTTTATCCTTATTTGCCACCGAAGTCCTAACACAATTCTTTACGACCATCCTCGTATCATTAACACAAGAAACCGTAGTGTTTATTTTTTTCATTTTAAGCTGCAACCTCTCAGCACATGCCCTAGTACATAAACAAGACTGGGAACCAACATCCAATAGACATCTAACCTCAACCCATTGTGAGAATTTATTCTTAATAAGAGCACGAATAGTACTCAAAATCACGTTTCTTGTTCTTCCTCTTTCAAGACCAGTTGCCACAAATTGAGAGTGCGAATCGACCTCCGAAGTTTCCATGATCTGTTTTGGATTGACAGAAGGTGCATCCAATTTCACTCGAGGTGAGAGATTGTTAGAATCCTGACGCGGGAAGTGAATCATTCTATGATGAGGTTTAAGACAAAAACAATTCTTGACTGATCGACATTCACTCAGTTTATGAGGCAAGAAACAGCGAAAACAAAGATGATGTTGCTTTATTACTTCGGCTCTGTCCCAAACCGAAAGCCGTTTAAATTGCGAGCATACAGAAAGAGGGTGCGATAACCTCTTTCAGAGAACACAATTAGTATTTTTAGTCTCTGACAAAAGGATCTTTGACATATTTCTATCTGTCCGCAAATTTGAGGGTCTCTGCCATCTATTTTTTACTTCACCCACCGCATTCCTGCTGCTCAATTCATTGGGACTCCTACCTCTTGAAGACAAGTAAATATCACATTCTCGCCCGAGCTGTTGAGGTTTAAAGAAACTCTCACCCTGCTTAATTCCAATATGGGTCTTTAATTCACGATCAAGAGTCTCATAAATTCTATCGGAAACAATAAGATCACAGAGAGCTCTGAAATCAGTAACCTTGCGCAATTGGCAGTAATAATCAAATGACGCACTCAGACGAGAAGCAAATTGAACATAGTTCTCAGACAGTAGCTTTTGAGCCCTTTTAAAATTATTCAAGTATTCTTGGGGGGGTGGGTTCAAACTCCTTTAGTACCAATTTCTTAATCTTTCCGTAATCACCCAAATCCTCTTGATTAACATAAGCCAACAAGTTATTTATTCTTTCTCCCAAAATATTTAATAGAATTTCTGCCTTTAATTCATTTGGCACAGATTTATTTTGAAATGCCTTTTCCAAAGAATGGAAAAACAAATTAAACGATTCGGGTCTAACCGGAACAGAAATTGTTAAGGTTTTAACACTTCTAATCAAACTTTCTAAATTATCGGCCATGGAACTGGATTCTCCAATTTTCGTTAGTGATTTGTCATTCGCACTGCATTGCAACTTGGTTGTATTAGCAATTTCCAGCTGTTTTTCCATTCGGGCCAACCTCAACCTTTCCAATTCTATCTCACCCTGTCGCTTCCTTTCCTCTCTCTCCCTTTCCTCCAGAATATTATTAATAAGGCTACGCACAAATTCAATATCGTCCCTATACAAATCACTAGACTCAATCAAATTTTTCAAATCCACCACTCTTGCCTTGGCCGAAATTTCCAAACCCATTTCCTCAGCCAGAGCCATTAGCTCATCCTTCCTAATATTTAGGTTTAATGCCATCTCAATGCATACGCCAACCTATGTTATTCACAAGAGCAAACCCCACAATACAACTACATTAAATAACTTTACACTAAAATCTGAACCCAATTCAAAACCATAAAATACTATAGACTAAACTTCTTTACATTAAAATAACCAAATAACACAACACTTTAAATCCAAAATAACACAATATTATAACTAGATTAAACAACTTCTAATTAAATCCCGCACCACACCACTCAGAATGTCTAAAACCCAACAGATTAAAATAATATCACATTACAGTTCGTATCCAAATCCAACACAAACCACCGACCAACTCAATCAGTTCAGCAATTCAGAATAAGCAATTAACACCGAGCAAATTCAACAACACAATTTCATACACGATACCAACCACTCCAATCCTACAGTCAACCACTTATTTACTCACCATTACCATAGTAAATCCGCCCACTAGATACACATTTCTTGTTGCCCACATAGCTTGCGTTGAAATCACAATTTCCACTGATCGCTTATTCTTCTCCGGCCGCACGGACCAAAAATGGAAGCACACACCAAAGAACTCACTCGTGGACTGTATAATACTTTGTTGATTTTGGATGCTTTCTTGAGTACCAGTGCAACTGCACTTCTACTCAGTCTGATATAATAACAGAGGTGAGGGGAACCCTGAGAAAGTTTGCTTTTAAAAAAGCGAATTGGATTTGGCCAAAGGGCCGCGTGAGATGAATTTTATAGGATGGTGCTTAAGCGTGATTAGATGATTATGTGGCAGGTAAAAAGAAAATCGGCATGTACGAGTGAAAGAGATTATTAAGGCGGCTTGAGAGGAAGAGACCATTTTGTGGTGGCGTATGGGAAGTTATATTTGCTCTCACAGATGGCATAGGAAGTTTGGATGGCTATTGTGGGGTTTGGATGATTCTTGAGGCTAGTGAAGAAGTTTCTGGAGAGTTTGGTGAAGAAGGTTTCGATGACTTCAATTTTTAGATCCTTGTGGATGACTTCGTTCCTGACGTACCAGGGCGCGTTAGTGATAATCCTTAGAATTTTGTTCTGGAGGACTTGAATTTTGTTTCTGTGCGTTTTGGCAGCGAGCCCCCAAATTTGGGCTGCAGTGTGGGCCTACTTGTTTATACAGCCTGACTTTGTTATTGAGCGAAAGAGGCGAGTGACGTCCAATAAGGGGGATGAGTTGACGGATTTTTGCCCAGAACTTTTTGGAGTTGTAATTCACATGGTTTTTGAATGTAAGTTTCGAATCCAGGATGAGGCCTAGATATTTCACTTCAGTGTCCCAAGGGAGGAGGTCTTCAAAGAATGTGAGTTGCCGAATTGTTTTCCTGGGGTGACCTTTGCGGAAAATGATATCATGGGTCTTGTCCGTGTTGATGAATACACGCCAATGAGTGCACCATTCTTCTATTTCATTTAGGGCTTTTTGGAGCGTTTTGGAAACAAAGTTGGTTGTGCTGCCTTGGACGAGGATAGTAGTATCATCGGCAAATAGACAATTAATAATGGGGTCAGATTTTGGGAAGTCAGCGTTGAAAATGCAATATATGAGTGGACTAAGAGCGCTGCCCTGGGGCATGCCAGCTTGGATTTTACCTTCGGCAGATAAGGTTTGTTGGACTTTGACATGAAAGGTGCGATTGGTGAGGAAATTTTTGATAAGTGCTATGAGGTAATGTGGAAGTTTGAATTTGATCAATTTGTAGATGAGGCCCTGGTGCCACATTCTATCGAACGCTTTTCTGACGTCCAAGAAGACGCCTCCTGTGATGATCTTGGCATTGAAGCCTTCCGTGATGGTGTTGACCACTCTAAGCAGTTGGTGGACACAGCTGTGGGATTTTCTGAACCCGTACTGCTCGTTGGGGATGATGGTGTTGTCTTCACAGAATTGAGCAAGTCTGAACAGTATTATCTTCTCGAAAATTTTACCGATGTTGCTTAAAAGACTGATAGGGCGATAGGAATTTGGAAGCTTGTAATTTTGATTTGGTTTTGGAAACATGAGGACGTGGGCTTTTTTCCAAGAAGACGGGAAGTAGTTCAGTTGAAGGCATTTGTTGTAAATTTTAATGAGGTGCGTGATGGTATTTGGGGTAAACATTTTGATGGCCTTGGTGGGGATTCCATCTGGGCCTGTGGCTTTCTTGGTTTTGACTTTCTTAATGAATTCCACGACTTCAGCTGGTGATGTGAGCTTCGGTTGTGCAGGTGTTGAGTTGGATTGGAAGTAGTAATTGACTGAGCTGTTGATAAGTTTAATTTGTTTGTTGCAGTAAGGTTCCGGGTTTACTTGAAAAGAGTTTTCCAGCGAGTGCAAAAAGGCATTAGCTTTACCAAGTGGGGTGTATTTGAGGCCATCAGAATCAAGAATTGGAGGGAGAGGAATAAACTTTTTGGTAAGTTTTCTATTGAAATCAAAAAGAGAGTTGTCATCAGGGCTAAGGCTTTCGAGGAGTTCCTGCCAGGTCTGGTTGTCATATTCGAATATATCGTCCTTTATTTCCTTTTGGAGTTTGGTGAAGAGCATCTTATAAGGAGGGTAGAAAGTGACTTGCCACAGTTTGCGCCATCTATTCTTGAGCTTGATTTTTTCCAGGATTGCGGGAGGGAGTTTACGGATGGGGCCTTTGGTGGTTTGGGCGGTGGAAGCTTGGTTGATGGCTGAGACGATGGAGAAGGTAAATTTGGTGATGGCCGCATCAACGTCTTGAACTGACATGATGGAAGGGTTGCCTGGTATACTCTTTTGAATGATGTTGGAGAAGGTGGACCAGTTCGTGATTTTAATACTTTTAGCTATTGTGGCAAGATTGATGTTGATGTCAATTTCAAACAGAACAGGATTATGGTAACTTGAAAGCTCATTCAGGGAGGTAGCAGTTCCAGAGGAGATGTTACTCATAATGCCGAAGTCGAGCGTACTAGAAGATGTAGCGTTAATAGGAAAGTGCGTGGGGTCAGGTTGAACTATGATAGAGTAGTTGTTGCAAGCAGTGAAGTTGTGGAGGATAGTGCCATTTTCGTTTGGGTGTCCGGAGCTCCAAGAGGAGTGCTTCGCATTGAAGTCACCGATGGTGATGCTTTTGTTGGTTTGGTTGATGATGCGCTGGAGTTCTAGGGTATCTATTTTCCCATGAGGAGGGCGATAGATGCTGGCAACAGTAAGATGGGAGCCGTTAGGTAGGTCTAGGGAGATAGAGGTATTTTCGAAGCTGGACGAAGCAATTGGAGTAGGATGATGGGGGATGGAGTTTTTGATTAGGATGGCCGCACCACCACCTCTGTGAGTGAGACAATCAGTTCTGTAGCTAGTATAGTTGGGTATTTTGAGAGTGTCAGAAGGGCGAAGGTGAGTTTCTTGCAGGGCTATTATATCGGGTTCCCAGTCAAAAATGAAATATTTCAGTTCTCTAAATTTCCTTTTGAGTCCACCCGCGTTCCAAGAAACAATGTTGAGATGATTGAATTTGGAGTTATTGAACGGGAGGAGAAACAGCCTTGAGGAGTGTTGACATTTGTGTCAGGAAGGAATTCATGAGGTCAGTTATTTGCATAACAGTGACAGGTTGATTTGTGACTTGTATGCTGTTAGGCTGGGGAGTAGGGTAGGCCGGAGCGACAGTTGGAGTGGTGGAGTTAGTGGCGAATGGTTCCTTGATTTTTTCCAGAGCAGAAGCGTTATTCCAACCACCTGGTGGAGCTACATGGAATGTTTTCCTCATGGTCGGGTTCTTAGGACATTGAGAGTAGTTGGCCGTGTGGGGGCCACCACAAAGGCAGCATTTGGATGGCGTATCCTTCGGCTTATTGCAGCTTTTTGTGGGATGTGGACCGCCGCACTTCAGGCAACGAGCATTCCTTGTACAGAGTCTGCTGTGGTGGAAAAACTCCTGGCAGTTGTAGCATTGAGCTGGAGATTGCTTTCTGCGCAAGGGTTCGACAGAGACTTTTAAGTATCCTATAGAACTGAGCCCGAAAACGGCTTTGCTGGTCACGTTTTTAGGTAGTGTGACCAAGAACAGAGGCATGAGGGTATTGTTTTTTCGATTGCGAAGTGGGTGACATAGCTCAGGTTCCAGTCCGAGGCTTTTGATCTCCAGAAGAATGTCGTCGAGTGGATAGTCTGCCGGTAAACCCCGGATGACTACCTTGAGCTTCTTTTCATCGTTTAGCTCGAATGTGTGAGCTTGAAGTTTGTCCTGTTTGATTTGCTTTTGAATAGCACGATGAGCGTCTGCGGTAGGAGGGAAGACTTTCAGTCTGTTGTTGGGTAGAAATTTACCCATAATTTTCGTATTTGCGGCTTGGGAGAATTTATTTAGCAATTGCTTTGAATTCTTAGGTTCATCTATGTAAATAGGTGGTACATATGATTTTTTGCCTGGATGGGCCACGTCGGCTTGATCCGGTGTGGTGTTGATTTCTTGATCGGCGTCCTGTGTTTCATCCTGCATAACAGTATCCTGATTGTTGTCGTCATTGGCAAGGATTTTGAATTGGTTTGAGGTTTCAAGGAGGGGTGGGAAGTCCTGCCTTGCTTTTTTGGGGGCTCTATTGATCCTAGATTGGTTTCTGTTTTTAGCTCGGATGGGGATTGAGCTTTTTGCGTTATCGGAATCATCCGAGTAGTCACTGCCTGACTGGTTCTTATGGGAGAGAGGGCCCCTGCTTGTATTCTCTAGGAGAGCAGAAAGATGCTCTACCCTACTGGATGAAAGCATAAGTGTCTCACTACTGAGGAGAGCAATCTTAGAAATTGTGTCAAATGATTTATTAGGGATAGCATGAAGTTGGCCTAACCTAGCTTTAACATTGTGCATGATAAATTGGTATTCGGAATCGTTAAGGAATGCGTTCGGATTTATTTTGAACGTGTGGATATCAGACTGAGTGGAAGTATCAAAATTTGCATTTACTCCAGTTGCTGTAGATTGCGGAGAGGTGGCAGGACCGCTAGAAGAGTTATCCATGTTTGGTGATGAACCATTGGGTGGCAGGGAGATGACATTTTCCATAATGATTGGAGAAAAGTTCTGGAACAACGAGGAAAAGTGCACTCAAAGGCAGAGGAGTCACAACAGCCGGCGCGCTCAAAGCGCGCAAGCAGAGAGCGGTTCACTAGGAGGTCAATACTTTATTGAACAATCATCTCTCTCTATATATATACAGAATTTAAAACATAGGCGCCATCTGGCGTCGGCTATGGACAACAAAAACTGGGGCGTAAACAAAGAGGTTTCAATATTTTAAACGTTATCTAAAAGTGTCAGATTTGGCGAAAGTTAACATGATGTTTAACACAATTTGGAATACTTAATGCCTTGATGTTTAATACAGATTCATGCATCTTCATACTATCTGAATACTCTCCACTTATTTTTATAAAACATGAATTGCTTTTCAATGAATTAATTCAAAAATGTATGAAAAAAAGCAATGAATTTCTTATCATATAAATATTGCATTAACTTCAAAAAATAATTTAGGTTTTAATAAATGCATGTTTTTACATAAATATGACGATTTGCATTAAACGAAAGACTTTTGTTTTCATTAGTTTTGGTTTTGTTTCTTCTTGATTCATTTGTTTAATTCAATAAGTTCGAACATTGAAATATTTGTTATTTAAATATAAGTTTTTCTTAAGTTTGAAATATAAATAAATAAGGTTAATGATATTGAAATGATTGGTAAGGAGGAGTTAGTTACAAATGCAATTTTTGAATTGCTGTAAGTAGTAAGAAAAGTTTTCATCCACGGATATTAAGTTTCCATGTTATATAAATATTTAAAAAAAATATCTTCACAGTGGAAACGTCGATATAAATTTAAAATTTTCTCTTTATCATCATAGATTTAACTTCAATGTTGTTGCATTTTTAAAAAAATAATGTACTCTGATAAAGATAAACAGTTTGTTCAGTATATAACTTTTCATTTTTATATGAGATATGGCAAGTACACTGTGCATAAGGACAGTGCAAAAAGAAACAGCCAATTAAAACAGAAGAGGATTAATATTTTTCTAACTAATTATTTGCATCTGTGGAAATCTATAGGAAACGTTAGCTGAATTCAAATGTAATTTTATTTTAGATGCACTATTTGGTACACCATATCCAAATCCTGCTGAAAACAGTATAAAAAGGGATTTTTACAGTATAAAAAGAGTATAAACAGTAAAAAGGGATTTTTACATTACTATATGCATAATTAATTCTTCAGAAATTCAGAAAAAAAATTATTATTTCGGATTTCAAAACAATTTAGATCCGTTTAAACTTTCCAGGAACCCACAGGTAATTCAACTATCATAGCCCCTTTCTGCCTCCAATTCTTTATCGATTTTAATCTAATTTTTATTCAGAAGTTTTAAGTAGCAAATTTTGAAAACAGCAGTCCTTTTTACAATAGTTCACATATAAAAAATCTTCTCACGCAAAATGTAAAATTAACTTTAAGCAAAATATTTATTTTAAAAAAGACAGCTTTCTTTAAAACACTCTAGATAATGCTGTAAAAGGAGGGGACATTTTTTTTAAACTGAAAAGATTCAAATTTTTTAGAATTACAAAATAACGTAAAGAATAATTATCAAAATCTCCAAAATTAATTAATTGAATACACGACCCTCTGTCATTAAATGAAACTATATAACTAAATAATTTTCTAAAACTGCTAAAAAATTTCAAAAGCTGAGGATATTCTTGGCAATTGTGCTATACCTGATAATCTTGATCCCCTTTTAAATAGAATTATTTAAATAATCTTTTCCGACTGTTGACATTACAGCTCCCATATTGTAAATTCAAATCTCTTGGTAATTAAACCTGATTAGAAGTACCTTTTAGGTTCCCGTTGATTCAGGCATTCTTAAGCATTTTTCCCCCTGAAAACAATGTACATGCTGCAGACATTTTGGTATTGAAAAAGTCTGGTTATCTCGCAATGAGCCCATAGTTTGCAGAAGTCCTGTCGAGATCAATATAAGATTTCAGGAGCAAATGAATTTAGAGCAATAGTTTCTTTATGAAAAGAAATTAAAAAAAAAGACTTCGGTTATTGCATTGCAGAAGAAACTGTTGCTGTAAAATGAACAAAATTTTTGAGGTGATGTTTTATTTTCTCAAATATATATGAGAGAACATTTACTTTTATTTCTATAATTTACTTTCAACCATAATACATAGAACCTTGATTATAACTTAAGTATATTCCGTTATAGAAATTTTTAATCGTGTTATTAAAATGAAATGAAATGTATCGTTTTCTATTAATATATTGTTTAAAAAAAGGTTGCATTATAATACTTTTGTAACAGCTGTAATTTTTTCCCTTCAAAATAAGCTATTGGTGATTTTGTATTGAATTTGGAGGAATATTTAACAGAATTCTATAATCCACAAAAATAATTTAAATTATTTCTTAGAACGCCATTTATATTTTAGAATTACTGTCAAACTAACCTCTCAGAAGAGATCTTCAAAATACTTAAGGTTTAAAAGTATTGCTACCATTGTTTACCATTAATTTATTATTAAATTCATATATTACTAATATTAAATATTATTTACGTAAAGAAATGCTTCGAATGTTCTCCTAATGCAAACAACAACAAAAAAATACAATTCGAAGATAACGTATACAACATGAAGTAAAACTAAATAAATCCTGTTGATAGCATATACAAGTAGCAATTATATGTCAAGATTATTTAGTATTGAAAGTATTTCTTTTAATATAAAATAATCTTTTATTTAATGTTGATACTTCGTTTAAACCAATTCGCCTGCCCAATTTTTATTTTTCTGTCTATATTTTATGCATATAATATTTATTTTTTCCATTATATCACAGGTAAAATGAGCAATATTTTAAAATGGAGGCATTAAAAAATATCCAAAATTGCTTCATTCTGAAGTTAAATCTCACTTGTAAATGCAAAAAATATCGAAAAAATTCATCACAAGCATACATAATATTGAAACCTACTCATCATGGAAAAATATATCTTATTTTTTTTTATTCTGGACACAACAGCAGAAAAAAAATGAAATATTCGTAACTAGACAAAAGACAAGGTGAAATATTTGTGCGATCAATTTTCAGGTTCTTTTCAACTCTGAAATATACTGCTGCAAAATACGGGTAAAATATTTTTTTAAAAAAAATGATTAAATATGGAAAGAAAAATATGGTAAAAATATTTGTTATCATTAAAAAGATTTTTTTTTTTGAAAATTGCTCCCAAAATTACTTCTCTACCCTCCAAAGTATATATTTGTCAAATTGGATAGACATAAATCAAACGGCCTGATTGTACAAAATCAACACTTACATAGTGAAACTAATTGACATAAGTTTTTTCCCGTCAGTTATGCATCAAAATTTAGTTAAAATACCAATGCAATTAAAATACCAAATGTTTTTGCCAACATATCACTTGTTTTTAGCAAACCTAGACTAGTAACTCCTTACCCACTTTTTCCCAAAGGGATGTGCATGATTTATTGGAAGTTTATGACCCGTACTGATCTGTCCTGCTACCAGTTGAGTGGGTGCAGCTCGGCCATCCACCCTACAGCCCTGGCATGTCGAGCCACACAAATATGCGCGGCAATAAAAAGAAGGGGAAAAAAAGGGGGTTACTTTCTATTTCCGATGTAATATAAAAAATGCAGGCTTCAGAAGGGTTCTGTTTCATTTTTTTTTACCTCTCCTATCTTCAAATGATTTGTTTGCTTGTAAAAAGTTTCATTTCACGCTCCAAAATAGAAACATTTCTTTATTAAAGTCTACGATTTTTCACAATTTGTTTTGCTATGAATCAACCAATCACGAATAGAAGCCAATAAATAGTAAATTATTTAACATTTAATAACTGAGATAGGAATTCTCCGACGATGGAGACAGCAGTGAAAGAGGCCCGCCTTCTGACGCGCTGCGCCTTTCTTTCGCATCCTTCGTGTTTCGAGCGCGTCGTGGTGGACGACGAATTTTAGCATCGATTGATGGACTCGGAAAGCAAATATCATTCATTGAGGGGTCTGGACAAGAGAGTTGGATTTTCCAAAAAAAAACAAACTCGGTAATCAAATTGTTTGTCTTTGAACAAATTGCTGTACGAAAACTGAATGGTGCTATTGTGATAATTCATAGTCAAAAGTTTCGGGCCGATTACTTCATCTGTAAACAAAAATTGAATTATAATTAATAAGTAAATATTTATTTTATTCATTTCCAAAAATTATTATTCAAGTTCGGATAAATGGATGCTATTCATTTATTAGCGAAGTTGCGTGAAGGCTGTTTATTATTTATGCCAATGATGCCAGATCAAAATATACACATCTGAAGATTATCCCCTTTTCAGCTTTACATAGACGATTGCAAATTTCTGTCAGCAAGTGGTTTAGAGTAAATAAAACTTTGAAAGTAGAAATTTCTTTTATTAATAAAGTTTCTTGTCATTTCTTCGTATTTTCCCCATTAAATAAATGGATAAGTGAATGTGTTAAAAATACAAAATTATCTCACACTTTAAATCCAAATGTGGAGAAAATTCAGTAATAGTTTTGGTTTAATAAGATCAGCCAAGAGTTTTGTATACATTTAAAGGCACTAAAATACATTACTTTCCAACAATGCTTAGAATGAAATTATTAAATTATTTTATTAAATTATTAAATTATTTTTCACTTTTAATTAATTTTTTAAAAACTTTATTTCGATGCTGAAATAAAATTTAATCTTGCCCTCTTAGATGAGGCCAGTTGAGGCTAATTTTTTAGCAATGCACATAAATGAAGTGATTCGCCGTTTTCGTCCTCGTCATACGTACAAATGAAATTAACCTTTTGGCACCATTCAAACTGAAGCCACTTTCTTGTAGATTTTCAATGTAAACGATTTCAGATATTAATAATTCTAGCACCATCCACAAATTAAATTTCTTTAAAGACAAAGTGTCTGGTTTTTTCACAATCTAAATAGCTAGTTTTCACTAGCTATTTTTTCACGCTGTCCACATTTTATCTTGTTCACTAATAAAGAAACTTTCTTAGATCGATGACCCAAATATACTCTGCTCAAAACAATTAGGGGACCACATGGTTTTAACGGAATTACGCAAAGATGTCTACCAATAAGTAACATAAAATGAATCATACATAAATTACAGCCTGCCAGGAAACGGAAGAAGAAAACTTTATATGCAAATCAAAGTTCATGACGTCAAAAACCGGAAAAAGGAGATAAGGGCAGAAATTGGGATGTTGCAGAAACGTCTGTTTTATTGCCGAAACTGTGAAATTTGGTATCACAGTCTTTCTGCTTTTGAGACAAGCTTATTAGAATGTCTGAACAACGTGATTTACCGGAATCTATGGCATGCCGTGTCATAGGCCGACTGGAATCGGGCCAAACACAATGGAGTGTCGCGGACGCTGTTGGAGTCGCCAGAAGTGTTGTTGCAAGGCTGTGGAATCGATTCCAAGAAACAGGAAATGTTAGACGTCGACCAGGGCAAGGTAGACCACGTGCCACTACAGCAACTGATGACCGGAATATACGGTTAACAGCCTGTCGAAACAAAACAGAGAATGCTACTCAGCTGCAAAGACAGTTGTTATTGGCAACAGGACGAAGGGTGTCCAGCCAAACAGTTCGTAATAGGCTTCATGAAGGAGGACTCTATGCACGTATGCCAATGGTCTGCATTTCGTTGACCCCACGCCACCGAGCCGCCCGAAGGAGATGGGCTGATGAACATCGAGATTGGCAGCAACATGATTGGAGCCAAATGCTGTTTACAGACGAGTCCCGATTCAATTTGGAGTGTGACACTCGACGTGTTCTGGTATGACGGGAGAGGGGCACTCGAAATAACCCCGCATTCGTTCGTGAAAGGTCACAATACAGACGAACTGGTTGGATGGTATACGGTGGAATCAGCATAGGCGGACGTCTGACCTGCATATCATTCGGAATGGAACTTTGATGGGCCGCAGGTGTGCAGACGAGATACTGCGATCTCATGTCCTATCACTTACGCTGGATCCATTGGCGATTACTTTATTTTCCAGGATGATAATGCCCGACCGCATAGAGCTCGTCTAGTGAAGAACATGCTTGAAGCTGAAACAATACAGCGTATGGAATGGCCATTGTGCTCTCCTGACCTGAATCCAATCGAGCATGTTTGGGACATGCTCGGACGCCGCCTGGGACCGTCCCAGAATTGGAGATTGCACTTCTTGAGGATTGGAACAGTATTCCCCAAAGTCTGATCGATAACCTCATCGCATCCATGGCAAACAGGTGTGCAGCAGTCTTAACTGTTCGAGGAGACCACATGCCCTATTAAAACTCATGCATGCAGAGCCTTTTTTTATCGTTTACATGTAACCAAATTGTTACCCTAAATAATCTTTTCATATTTTTTCCATATTTTTAAAGAATTAAAGCTTAATTCCCCATTGTTTTATTTTTTTTTCTCTGTATTGCGCATAGATACACGTGTACCACCCATTGTATACCAATACGTGGCTGTCTCGCACGGTTTTCTTGATTTTTTTGCTTGCTCCCCTAATTGTTTTGAGCAGTGTATATAAAAGAGCTTTTTTTTTAGCAAATAGTTGCCTTACAAAATTTTATCCTTATCAATAAAGATAAAAAAAATTGTTTGTATAGACAATAAATAAGAATGTAAACACAACACAACTGTAACCGCTGTAAATCTTCCTTTCAATACTCCTGCTCCTGTTTGAGTAAAAGTTTAACCCTTTTGAAACCCTTGAGGATTTTTTTCTCTTTAATTTTCCCGTATACGAAATTCTATTGTAACCATCAAAAATTTTGATCACTAGATTTTGACGAATCTCCGCATTTTAGAATTCACTAAGTTCAACACACATTTTTGGCATTTTATCTGTCCATCCATTTTTCTGCCTGTCTGTGACAAACTCTTTGAGATAGGCAGATCAAATGTAGTGTACTTTCTTTATACAAAATTTGTAGACTTTATTATATTTTGCACAAAATCCGTTCAGAGGAAATCTGTCTGGCTGGCGGTTCGGAAATACTCCTAATACTGTAACTTCAAAATGAAGAGAGCTAGATAGATGAAACTCAGTACAAAGGTTTTGCAACTATTGCAAGTAACTCATAAAGGCAATAAATTAAATATAACAAATTAGGGATTTGTGACAATTTTATTTGTGTTATTTTTTGTTTCAGTTGTAGTTCCGAGTCAAATGTTTATTTCAATCATTTGGTAAAAGGCGCAACTAAAATACAAATTCGCTTTTGTCAGAGAATACGCCAAAACGTTTTGAGACCACTGCCACTAATTGTTGGAAGGGAAAGCTTTTGCGGCTACCGGCAAATAAATAAAAATTTTAAAATTATGACCCTCTAACCGAAATTGAATGTGTCAAAAGTAAATTTAATTGCATCACCCTTTTCTAAATTTCACAGATTTAACGCATAGTTCTGACCTCTGCACTGTTGCCCCCAATAAGATTTTGAGCCAAAAAGGTCATCCGCAGGTCTGTATTTTCAAAAGAATGCAAGCAGGATGATTTAAAAAAAAATCCTTGAATGTATAAAATATAGTATGGGATTTTTTTTACTGGAAATGTAGTTTTGTGTCAATTTTTTTTTTCTCGACCGCTTGGGGAAAAAGGCGTCTGAAGCACCAATTCTATTTTCGCTTGCTTTTTACTGCATGCCAGGGATCGATCTCCAAGCATACACCAAGGATCACGTTATAGATTCATCTCACGACATTTTGTCAATGCTTCGCACCCCATACACCTTCATTGGAGAGTACTAGAAAGTTTTTTGAGCTCACTCCAGATTTCTTTTATTCGATCCTTCTGTCAATTGATGCCTTATTTTTTATTGCTTCCTGATTACCTCTTCTAATAATCTTCGTTTTATTCCATTCTGGTTTGAATATGGTAAGTTTGGTTATTTGATCGACCCTCGTATCTCACAGAAAAAAAAGGGGCCACGGTGGCTTTGTTGTAAGGTCACGGCTTCGGAACCGGAAGGCTTTAAGATTTGAAAACCGATTCCCCCGAAAACCGTTCTGTAAGCTGGCCTGGAACACGTTAAATCCGCCGGGCCAATTGTCCTCTCGCTGGCGTTCTGGTTTGATAAGCTCAAGAGTCCCTCTTGTCATCTGACCGCTGTTCAAAATTACGAGGTCCATCGCAAAACAGCCCTAGTTTTGCATTAAAACTAAATGTTGATGTAGGTAAACAAAATCAAACTCAAAGAAAAAAGATCCATCTTACATCACTGATGGTTGGTGCGATGCCTTTATTTATTAAATTGTTGCTAAGATTAATTATGAAGTTTGTAAATTATAAAGATTATTGCATAAAGCTTTTTAAAAACTTTTTAAGCAGCCCAAATGATTTGATCAAAATTGACACTGACTATATAAAAATTTCTTCTCTCCCACTATTGAAAGTACCAATATTGAGGTACTTTTAGTAAATCAACAATTCATCTTATCTAACTCTATCTTACATTTATTACCAATAACTTTATCATTTAATATTAGATTCCCTATTATAAATAATTTTCGCTTTTATTTGGATTTTTAAAAAAATTGCAATTTTTTCTGTATCATTCCAGTCTACCTTTTAAAAGAAAATGCCGAGGTTTCTTTTTCTCCCATAATAAAAGTTAATCTTGTGTAAAATATGAGAAATTTTAAAAGTCATTGCTTTGTTTCCAGATTTAATTTTTCTAGCAAAGTAAATTGCTTTGATATGCAATCAGGAAGCATCGATTTAAAATAATTAACGAGGCGATCCACGGTCCTCGGGACTGGCGGCGCGCGCAGAGCAGCTGAAAACTAAAAACCAATGTATCTGGAAATTTCCTTTTCATTGCTTTGACAACTGAATTAATTAAATTTGTATTAAAATAAAACTCAGCAGTCTCAAAAACTGGAATGGAATTCTGATACATTGAATACATACAATTAAAAACTAAACAATATCATTTTTTGACATAAACTACTTACATAAATCTGAGATAAGTTTCCAGACAATATTATCAAAATGGAATCAATTATATGTCTAACTATCTGAGTTTATTTAAATAATATGACTGGTTTTAATGATATAATGATAATTGGATAAGATTTTGATGGTAGCATGTTAATTGCGACGCCTTATATTTACTGCCCATCCGTCTGACCAGCGATCAAGACAAGCGCACTCCATGTGTAGATTTATCTAGAAAACAAATGTTTATTACATTTTACTGAATCCCATTTAAGAAGAATCCAGGCGGATTTAATTATTCACTAAAAGTATGTAATTTTCCTGTTTTTTTTATCCCATTATATTGCTCAATCACCGACGGGTGTGTTGGTACTCGTCAATGTCAAGCCATCGATGTTTGACGCGGTCCAAACAGAAGGTTTAGTTGGCCACCGAGGACCGACATGGCGCTTAACGTATTATTACTCATAGGCCCTCCAAACCAGCCAGTAAGCATGACCGTATCTCATTTAATATCGAAGATATAAAAACAAAAAGGAAATTTCTGCCAAGTTAATGCATTTTGGGACTTCACCTTCGCATCACAATGACAAAACCGTCAGTTCAAAAAATGTTTTTCGTCGAAAAATATTCACTTTATATTGCCTCTTATTCCTTCATTCGTGGTTGTTTCTTAAACATTCTTATGGTACATGTATAGCTAACTCATCAGCTGACAATGATCCACAGAATCTCAGATCAAATAAGTAATAAATATAAGAAACCTAATTGATGAATTTTATGCATGCCTTATAATAAATTTATTAACTTCTCTGACATGACCCACACAGAAATACTTTCTTATGCAAGGACATAATAAACTCCATCTTCATGTACAGGCCTCAAACGCCAGTTCAAATGAAACACTGGCAGACAACCGAGACACATGAATATCACCACAAAATTTCGTTCCTCTTCTTTTCAATGTAATTAGTTGAACACCCGAATTGCGAAATATGTTCGATAGAGATGTTCCCCCAAGTGGTCTGGATAGATGGAAAGGTTTCCTGAGAACCCCCAAATGATGTCCAAATATGAATTTGTTTTCATAGCAACTAAGAATCTTATTTTGATATTACCCCCTTAAGAGTACTTCTGTAATTGAGACTTTTGAAGAGGTAAGGAGTTTTTCTTACATTTGAAAGAGAAGCTTCTCGTGTTGAGAAAAACCTGTACTTAAAGGATCATGGGGAATGAGAGAGTTAAATGAATAGGAATCGGGACCAGCTTCATCCAATTACTTAAGCAGTTAAAATGAAAGTCCATTTAGAGGTTCCTTTTTCCTCTTCAACGCAGGTGGAACCGTGTTGCTGGATGACGTACACTCAGCATCGCGACACCCAGGAGACGCTGGCCGTGCTGGACCGTCTGGATTTGGACACAGAAAAGCCAAGCGATGAGGAGATCGCGCGTAAGTTCTGTATGGAGGAAGATTACAACAATGGCACATTATCCTGCTGGCAGCGGATGAAACCAAAGATATGGTCACTTTTCGATGAGCCTTACTCATCGCTGTGGGCCAAAGTGAGTGACATTGTTATTACTATTACTATCAATATCGAATTTAATTATTCCACCTAACCATGGTATCGCCTATCCCAGTAACTTACATTTTTCAGGAAGGTTTCTGAAAGATGTATGTTATTGGATCTGTTATTGAGCAATTCTGTCTGGTATCCAGTAACAGTCATCTTTCAAAAAGGTTTAGTCAAAGCTGATCTAGATTTGTTTTGGAATATTTTAATGTAAGAACATAATTTATTCCTAATCAACCTCAAATATACGTTGAATGTCTTATATTCTTATAATGATTAATGCTTTATTTATGGTTCTTACACAGTTAGCACGTTGAATTTTGTATCACACTGTGATTCGAAAATTTTTACATGCCTAATATACATGCCATTTTGATATTGTTAATGGTGCTTATATTCAAAGTATAATCAAACCTCGCTTAAAATGTAAAAATAGGACACGCTTAATGACCAGTGTTTCGTAAAACACGTGGCGAAGAGACACTTTGGTGCCACGTCCTTCATTGGTTTTTATCGGTCTATGTTAAGCATGTATTGAACAATTAAATAAAAGATGTCTCGACTAGAAAGTATTGTGGAACACGTTTTGCTGAGGTTTGAGCAAGTACCTATGAAACCTTATTCGACTCAGATTTTGTCTTCGACCAAGAGCTTGGGCAAGAGCCGACAGCAATGACATCTATGTACTGATGGGAAAATATAGCTAGAAGAGATCATATAACTGCATTCTGTGCCATAGAAAAAAAAACCAATGAGAATATTTGGTCAAGAAAGGAGTAAATAACAGACGCGACAGAGCAACAACCTTTCAATGAACAGAAGGAGCTGCTGAAACCATGGTAAATTATTGCATCTTATGTTGAGAATTATAAGACTGTGCTCATTTCAAATCTGATATATACGTAAAAAAGATAATGGTGTGTCTCTTATCCATCTAGTTTTAAAATGGAGTCAAGGACAATTGTTTTTGGACAATTTTCTTGTAAAAAAGCATGCATTATCAATAATAATGCATTGAATATGTTTGTATATGTTTTTGAGTATTTCCTCAGAATGGAATGCGTTGTTCTATTTTACATGGATAATTGCTATGGACGAAAATTGCTTCGCTTAATGAGTGTTTTGCATTACGAGCGCGATTCGTGAACCAATTATGCTGGTCAAGTGAGGCTTTACTGTTTATATCCTAAAGGCAAAAAGATAATTAGTATGCGTTATATAAGATTTCAAAGCCTTTTCATGTAAATTCTTCGTTATAAATGGCCTGCCGCTGATGAGTTGAAAGATACTTTTCCATAAAATATACAAGAGAACTAATCAATTGTCTGGGTTTCTTGGGGGAATTCGTATCAAAATCCTTTCAGATTTCAGTAATTAAGCGGAATCCGCAGAAGCATCCATCATCATCATACAAGACAGAAGTCATCCTCATCATGTAGATATTCCTAAGATACATAATATACAGAGAATAGCTTCTGATTATACATGAGCGTTAATCTGTTCTATAATAAAGAAATTATTTTCATGATGATCTTGATTCTGCTCTGTAATTCGATCTAGTAATTATTAATTATTTAGTAATTAATAATCATACAGTTTTTAGTTTTTAAAGCATCCTCTTTTCATAGGAAAACCACATAAATAGAAGCAGTCGGGGTTTTTACAAAAGGCTCCACTTAGTCATCATCAAATAATAATTCAAGAGTTAAAATTATGTCAAGATTTGGTTTATTTAACTGATTTTAGCCAAGGGGCTTATTAATCAAAAGTATATGACTAAATGCTCCTATGAGATTATAAAACTAAATAGCCGAGGGAGGAATTTTTTGAAAGGAGTCAGTTGTGTAAAGAATTTATAGTCTCACCCATTGACAAGAAGGCAGCAAATAAAAATTATTTTTATCCCAGAATACAGGCACAGAATTTTTCGTGTTTAGTAGTGAGTGTTTTAAAAATGAGCTCCTATCCATTAAATTCACTGACACCAGATTTTTAAATAAAAAATTACTGTTATCTAATATTTTTTAAAAATTAGATTTTTTTTTCTCTTTTGCTAGACTTTCCTACTAAATACAAACATTTAATTTTTGATTACGGTTTATTCTACTAAAGCGCGTAGTATACTGTTACGTGCAATGACTTTGTTTTGCTTGCATGTACTGCACACCTATCTGACCGTTCATATGAGTATTTGTCGTTGTAGACGATATCACAAGTTCGAATTTATAAGTGAAGAATAGTTGCTAGAAAGATAGACTTGATTCAATTGTTTTATTTTAGTCAACATCGTAAAAAGCAAGCCCAGTGCCTTTCAACAATTTGTGCAAAGGTAACTTTATGGATTTTAAGTTTAATCATTATTTAACTTAAATTATTATTATGGACGAAATAAATTTGCGTAAATAATTACTTTAAAACTACTTCGTAAAGAGTTCCCCTACTAAAATGAGTTTTATTTACACTAAATTAGAAAAATAGAGTATTTAGAGAAGAGCTGATTTGATTCCGGTATGAATAGGTACATATTGTTAAAGAAAAATTCCTTAGACGTGTGTACAGTTTTAAAAAATCCCAAAAGGTTCGATAAGGAGAAACGTTTCTTTATATAACAAAAAATTACGAAACCACTGGTAACAAAACAGAGCTGCAAGCAAAAAATGCACTTCTTTCTCGAAGGATTCATGAACAGGCCAGTAGCAAATCGTTATTAAACAATCGAAGAACGTTCAAAAGGAGCTTGCTGGATAACAGCATTCCTAGAGAGAAAAGCGTTCACCTTGTGCAGTGATTTTTATGGCACGGGTGCTCTTCTTAAGAAGGAAAGCCGAGACGAAGTTTCCTAATCAAGGAAGCTAAAGCGAAAAATCTATGTAAAAATAGGGTATTTCATAAATTTTAAAAAGATGCGAGTTTACTACAGATGCGAATAGCGTTAGGTCCGAACTCGCAATCTGAGGGGTTGTAGCCGAGTAACATAACCATTGAGCAAAAGTGACCCTTCAGCTCGAGGGTTGTTATTTGACTTATAAAGGTTTCAACACATACTCACCCACCAGTGAATCAGTGGTTAGACGAACGATACATTTGTGCCAAGCTTTATAACAAGCGTGTGTTTTGGAGTTTGGCAATGATGTTAACTGTTAGATTCAATGCGCCTCGGGGCCTTTTGCTGCCAATAGAGGGCTCCACAACAGCTGCTTACGAAGGCTGCTGATCCAAGGTCGCCGGGTTTCTAGTGCTGCAGATGCAGATAGCTCTGAGTCCGAACTGGCAATCTGCGGTCCAGTAGCCGAGTAACATAACCATTGAGCAAAAGGGACCCTTCAGCTCGAAGGTTGTTATCTGGCTTATAAAGATTTCAGCGTAAGTTAAACATAATTTTGGTTGTGAAACTATTTTTTATTTCTGGAGAATCTTCTCAAAATATCCTCTTATATCACTTCAAGAGGATTCCTTCAGGACCTCGGTGGCCCAGTAGTGAAGTCTCTGATCGTGAGCCGCAGGGTTTCCAGCTCGATACCCGATGCCACCAGTCTTGTAAGGGGGGCAGTTGCTAGCTAAATCTGTCACGGTCAAACATCCCTGCTCTTGTGTGGTGTGGTGTGGTGTGGTGTAGAGAGTTAGTTGCCAATACAGGTTCAAAGTTACGAGATCAGCCCAAAATAGCCCTGGTGTTGTTTTCTAGCGGGTCGTTAATATAAATAAACAAAAATGGGACAATACATTTGCCAATTTAACATTCGCATCTCAGTTAGCTCTGAAAATTTGACTTAAATATCCAATATGAGACATCAAGCACTTACTTCATGCGGATCACCACTATCTGAATTCCGTGTTCATTTGTAATATGGGGTTAAACTGTCAGTCTAGTAAGAATTTTCTTCTATGTTCGGGGTAATTAAAAATTGCGAAACATGCCAAAAACATAATTCGTTGAAAAAATCCTTTCAGCAATTTTTGTGACGCTTTTCTCCTTTCACAGATCATTGGAGTGATGTCGGTGTTCTTTATCTGCGTGTCCATCCTGTCCTTCTGCCTGAAGACACACCCCAACATGCGTGTGCCGGTGATCCGCAATGTCACCGTCCTGGACACCACGACCAACAAGGTCGCCTGGACTTTGGACAAGGTGCGCACCAACCCGCACGACGCCTTTTTCTTCATCGAGTGTGCCTGCAATGCCTGGTTCACCTTCGAGATCTCGATCCGCTTCGTCGCCTGCCCCCGCAAGCTGGAATTCGCGAAGGGGGCCGTCAACGTCATCGACTTCACGGCCACCCTCTCCTTCTATATCGACCTGGCTCTACAGAAGTTCGCCGCTCACCTCGAGAATGCGGACATCCTTGAATTCTTCAGTATCATCCGGATTATGAGGTAACAAACCTCTCACCTTTGAATATTTTGCTCAACATTTGATAGAAATGTACAAATTTATTGAAAATGCAGTATAGGAATTTTCATTTGTCTATCTCAAAACTTTTTTGAGTCATCTTTGTTACAGACAGTCTGACTGATGGATTATTGTAATGTCAAAAGTGTGTTTTTACGACTCAGTTCGAACTGATGTTAGTGTATTCTCCCGAATATATTTTATAATTTAAGAACACACACATAAATTTCAATTACTTATTCAGTGAAAATTGCAGTGTACTATTATACCAATTAAAACTTTCAAGTTAAAAGAGCAATAATAAAATATTGCGTAGCCAATTTTATAGCAGGTAAATAAAACCTTTTAAAAATATAATGATTTAGAATTTGAAAAACTATTTAATTCATAGTAAATTGGATTCATTAAAAATATAATATTTTTGAATATTAAAACGATCTGAAAAATATTTATGCGATTATTTTCTGAAGTTATTACGAAAAACATCAAAATTTCTTTGAATTCTAGAATTTCAAAAATTCCACATCCTTCAAAGTATATTTATGTCAAATCTTATGACCGATGCAGCGCCAACACGCACAAGTGCGCGGCTAAAGGTGATTAACAAATCACCACGATGACGTCTTAATGAAGCCTCTCGAATGACGAGAAACTGTTTAAACCCGTACTGCCATGCTAAATGATTGGTAAAATTATCCTTTTCCTTCACCCTTTGATAAAATGATATTCTGATCTCGATTCTCATAAATTTGATCGCAGGAGTTTTTGTTGAGGATTTTCTTAGAGATCTTATCATTATTAACGAAGCTCAGTATTGATAAATTTTTGTTATAATATATAAGCTTGGCGATGTGCAAATAAATCAAGTGTTGTAAATAACATTTTATTACATTGTACACCAAATCAGACACTCGTAAATTGAGATACTAACGAAGGAAATATTTTTACAAAAGCTCGGGATATTATCAGATCATTACGTTTTAGAAGAATAAAACCTCTAAGAAATGAAAATTGATTGCAGATTGGTTCAGTATTAAAAAAGAATAAAACAACGAAGGTGATTATTATAAGAGAATGTGTTCATCAAAAGTTCCAGTTAGAATATGATACAGCAGGTGTTTGCTAAATAATATTGATAATAAGAAAAGTTTACAATTAGAAACGGCCGTTCATCACCCTTTTTTACTAATTAGACGCTGATTCATTTCTTATTATTTCACATCTCAAGAAGAAAGAACAAAGATTATCAAAAAATTTGTACACGATATTTTGAAGAATCTCCGTACTATTCTCAATCTGAAAAACATATTTTTGGAATTATTTCTATCTGTCTATCAGTATTGTAATTCAATTATAATTTGAGCTAAACGGATGAAATCTGATAAATGGTTTTGCACCACATCTGAAGATTTCTGTCGAATTTTGTGCGATATCCATTCTGGCAAATTTTTTCCGCGGCTACTCGGATATAAATTAATTTTAAAACAAGAAGGTCATTACAGATAAAAGTGGGTTCCTAAATTGGCCATTCAAAATGCAGCTTTCTTACCAAAGGTCGAACAAAGAACCTTATGTCTGTCTGTGCAGAAGCATGCGAACGCTCACAAAGGCAACGTCTTAAATGAAGGGACTTTAATACATCATCTTGTGATTACAATTGTAATTTTGGTAACCGGTGAAAAAATGCATACTCGATTTCTAGCAATCGCCTGATGATTCGCTATTCTACAATTATTAGCCACTGGCATTCGGTTAATAATACAAGACGATGTTTTCTTTATTACATTGTGAAACCCTGAACTTACACGCGCGGGACTCGCGGCGTTCAGTCTAGCTTCACGTTCGCGATTTCAAGGACGGGAAGACGACGCCTTTGTTAAGGAATAAGCGATACAGTTTCAGAAAAGCTATGTCGCGCAAAACGAATGCCTTATTGATAAAAAGATTATTTCTATGCCACAATATATGAAAATATGATGAATGTGTAGAATGATGTGTAATCTCACCCCCAATGGATTTTAATACTAAAGGGGGAAAAGTGCCAAATATCAAAGCCAAAGGAAAAACCGTATAAAATAAATGAAAAAAAATCATTTTAAAAAGTGATGCACTATTGGGATGATAAATGGAAAGGGATTTTCAAACAGATTCTCACTTTTCTTAAATGAAATGTTTAATGAGAGCGCTTACTTTACGTGATTTTTCTTAGAGAAATTAAGTCAAACTTTGTCTATCGATTTTTGAAATGTCATAATATATGGTGTACCAAAGAAATGCAATTTTTTTTAAAAAAAAAGTCTAGTTGATAGACAAATCGATGTGGTTACTAACTCTATCATCGTAGAAAATAAATTCGGTCTCAACGCATTATTTTGATATCAGAGGAGTAGCAATATCAAATTGTATTTATAATTTATAATATCAAGTTGAGATCAAACGTTTTAATGTAATATTTCGTTAGGCATTTATTACACATTATTTTCTTTACAGCATTAAAATTTCTCTTGAAAGACGACTTTCATTACTAACTTTGTTTATTTATTTGCTGAAATCCAAACTGGATCTTTAAGTGAACGTACACGTTATTTCTATGCATTTCACGCACTTGATAAGGAGCCACACACCTCAAACTTAACCACTTCTTGCATTCATATCCAGAGTTAATAATGAAATAAATGCATTCTTTTTTTGGATATTTTTAGCTGATTTCGTGAACTGGTCTCTCGCAGGTTATTCAAACTGACTCGCCATTCTGCTGGTCTCAAAATCCTCATTCAAACTTTCAAGGCTAGTGCGGGGGAGCTCATACTGCTTGTTTTCTTCCTCGTCCTGGGGATAGTCATTTTCGCATCCCTCGTCTACTATGCAGAGAGGATACAGGCCAACCCCAACAACGACTTCACCAGCATCCCTTTAGGGCTCTGGTGGGCTCTGGTCACCATGACCACCGTCGGCTACGGGGACATGGCCCCCAAGACATACGCAGGCATGTTCGTCGGCGCCTTGTGCGCCCTTGCAGGTGTGCTGACCATCGCGCTTCCTGTACCCGTCATCGTGTCCAACTTCGCCATGTTCTACTCGCACACACAAGCTCGCGCCAAGCTGCCCAAGAAGAGAAGGCGAGTACTCCCCGTAGAGCAGCCCCGAGGTCTGAGGGGCAGAGGCATGCCAGGAGCGGGTGGGGAAAGAAGGATGAATGCTTTGAAACAGAATCACCCGCAGGACGCGCCAACACCTAAGCTGGGTGAGTAACATCCTGTGCAGTTAACTTTATATTGAAAACTCGTTAGATGCTACGTAACGAAAAAAAGTCGTGTCATTATTCAATAGTCTGACTTTAAACAGTCAATTATGCACACACAAACGAAAACAGGGGCAACACGGGTAAATTGTTGCCCACTTCGAATTGCTATTGTCATAAATATTCGAGTACGCTGGAGACTTTGATATCAGATTATCGATTGGAATAATCATTTTAATGTCTAATAAATCTTATACACAATTTGAGTTTTAAGAAAAGAGCAAATATAGCTAGAAATGGCCAACAAAAAGGCAAGAGAATCACTAACAGGAGGTAGATATTTCCTGCAACGGAAATCAACCTGGTCATAATACAAAAAGATTCGCCTTAAAAATGTAGCTGATACTCACGTAACAGCAGAATTAAACGTTGGAATGGAAATTTCCATCTTTAATATGATGTACTAAAAGCTGTTTCTTAAGACATATTATTTGTTGATCCATGAACGTTCTCGTTTCGCTTCTTATTTTATTAGATGGGTCGGCATCGATCTGTCAACTCTGGATCATTAATGCGTAATGCCACTAAACCAGTCGAGGTTTCCCACTGTCGTCAGACTCTCTTCTTTCAATAATATTCACTTCCATCGCAAACATAACTTATTGTTCGTATCTGAAGGTCTTCCTTCAAAATAAAGAATCTAAATCAATTGTATTTTCAATCGAATTCAGCCTTTTTACGAGAGAAACTTAAAATGAAGGAAATGAACAGAAAAATGTGCATGGAATTTGAATATCGCTAACTTTGCGCTATTCTTCATTTTTATTTTGTCTTTTAAAAACGGTGTGATGCAAAATAAGTAATACATGATCAATAATAATATTAATCATGAAATCTGAAATAAATGCTTTTAACAATCCAAGCAAACAGCCGCGTATTTACCTCTCACTATTTAACGAATCCCGGCCAATTCAGAATTATCCCGATTCAGCTTTCGCCCCCCCCCCCTGCGAGAGGAAATGATTCCCGGTGTCTGTTCCCATTACTTCATCTATTAAGCAATTAACTGCAACCGCATGGATACAGATCCGAACCTATTTCCATCAGCAGCTTTTCAGGGGCAAACGTTAATTTAATTTAGTAGGATCGATTGCATATTTCTCTGGAGTTCCCGGGGTAACCATCTTCCGTTTCATAACCGGATCGATGATTGGAGGAAGGCTTGCCCCCCCTCTGTATCCCCCCTGATCTCACTTATTTTTGTTCTTTCCATTTATTTCTCTCCCTCGTTCTGAACGGGAGTCCCGAAGATACAAATTTATGACGTTTGCTCTCTAATGAACCTTTATGTGTAGTATGTTCGAGGATTTTGAACTGCTTTGCGTTTAGTGTCTAAGACTCCCGCAAGGGGTAAATTCGAAAATTTGAAATTGCTGCCGTGTTTATGCTTCGACGTGAAACGGGAATTTCTGTCTTTAAAACAATAATATTTTCTTATTACCTTGTCAGGTTATAATGTAATAACCTGTTTCAGTTTTATTAAACATTTTTAAAAATAAAGAGAAAATTTAGCTTTCTTTATATTTACTTTCTTGCATATGCAGCTGTAATCGACAAAAGATTCGAACTAGTGATTTCAAAGAATGTCTACGCTTCAGATCTCTCTGAATTCGAAAAATACTTTTTTGGGATTTGCCTATGACGAAGATAACTGAAGAAGCTTTCCGTTAGAAGGATGAAATTTGGATGACCGTCTTCGCGATGAAAGTCTGTCAGGCGGGCAGATTAAAAGTTAGCGCGATAACTACAAAACGGAGAGAGCTAAACGGCTAAAATTCGGTGAAAAGATTAAATAGCTATATCGTAGGCATTTATTAGATTTTGGCCTAAATCCAGCAAAGGATTGACCCTCTGTCAGTCTGTACATTCTGAAACACAAATTCGATTTCCGGGTGCCATCAACCGTATGGCAAGGGTTATTCATCAAACCAAGAACTAGTGAGGGATTACACGATGGGTTTGAGTATGAATGCTAAATTCACATCAACTGTTAATCTTTACACCAGTGCCACTATAATCACCTGCGATCCTCAAACAGCCTGCTATGAATTTCCTAAAGTTTTTTTTTTAATAAAAAATTCGCTTCCATTCCTTTAAACCCTTACGAACATATCTTTTATTCACTAAGTGCAGAACAATATATATTTTACAGCGCTACTTCAACTGAATAAATCGCATATATTTTATAATGTAAACTTTAGCTGAGTAAATCATATATTTGCGTTTTTAAACAATAAAAAATTCATTTGCGATTTGTTCAACTGAAGTTGCGTTATAAATTATATATTGTTCCGCACTTAGTGAGTCAAAGATAGATCTGTTTGTGTAGGCTTAAGGGGATGGAAGACTTTGAAAAAAAAAAGAGGGAAAGGGACAAAAAATATGAAATCGTTTTTTTTTTTCAGATAAAATATGCATTGTTCAATAAAATGAGTATTTGAAGGGTGTAGAATTATCCATATATTTTGAATCATGTTATCATAAAATTAGATTTTCATTAAATTTATTCCAAGCAGCAAAAAATCGTTGGCCAGTCATTGGCCAAACATCGCCTCACATCGCCTCCGATCTCCCCCCAACATTGATCATGTCTCTCGACGGAACAGCAGAGCTTGTTTCCGACGAATTCGTCGATCGTTTCCGGATGTGTTTTAGCATGGGCGACTTTATACCAAGTATGTCTCGATGTGTTTTATCAATAGGCGATTCAATACCAACCATTTTCCCATGCATTTTAGCAGTGGTTGAAGAAATACCAATCATTAAGCCATTTATTACTGAATACTCATCGGCGTCAAATTGAAATATTAGTTTATAAATAATTTAGTTCTTTGAAACTCCTTAAATTAGTGTCATAATGTTTAAAACTATCGTACTTTCATAATTTTGTCAAACAAAGGAAAATAAGAAGTATTTTACGAAGATTGCCCCTCTTTTTTATTTGTGAAAAGATTTGTCTGTTATGTATTTTGATAAATTAAATATCCAAAAAATATTTGCTTTCTGACAGAATGACATTTTTCATCATTTTAATTTTAACTACTATTACTTTAAATTTTTGACTAGTATTATAGCATATATTTTACCACCATCTTACGCTATAAATTTGTAAATTGTCTGTTTTTTTACTGCCCTTTAAGAAAAATAAACAAATTTAAAAATTAGTTAAAGTAATTTAAAATGTGATTTCCTGCACATCTATCTCTGCATAAAATGTATTTCTTTCATTTATATGTCCTATTTATTTTCATTGTTTAAAGCATGGGAGAAAATGTTAACATAATATGCCATCTGTCAATTTTAAGAGTTTTTTCATAAAATTTCAAAATATAGAATAATATTATTCTTATTAAAAATATTTTCTTTGCTATATACTTTTGTATTACTTAATATAAGCAAAACTAAACAACAAATAATTACTAAAAAATAATGAATAAAACACAAATTCTTATTTTAATATATTTTGAACACTCATCTTTTTTTAATGCATTGGTTAAAAATTCTGTAAAAACTAAATTATATAATTCCTATTAAATGTTTCTTAAAAAGACAACATTTTACAACCCCAAATTTATAAGTTACTTCATATTTTTAATATTTTCTTGATCTATCTTTAGTAAAGTTTGGCTTTGTGGCCAAGTAACCAAATTTTATCTAAATTCTGAATATACACAAAAATGCAACACATCTTTCAACTACATGAAATTACTTGTGTTAACTATTAGTTTACAAAATTACTTCATGTCGTAGAAATTTTATACTCATTGTAAATTTTAGTGTCAGCTAATATTCCATAGACGATTACAATTAATATTCAACGACAATTTACAAGCTCAAATCAATAATTTATTCCAAATTTCTAATATTTTCTTGCTTTATGATGAACTAGGCTTGGTTTGGGGGCACAAGAACCAAGTTTGGTCGACGATTTAACTCTATTTCGCGAAAACTCATTACACAAAAATGCAACGTTTCTTTCAATTGTACGAAATTCCTTAAGTTAACAATTAACTTACAAAGTTACTTCATGTTGAAGAAATTTTATCCCTCATTAAAAATGTTAGTTGTTTACGCAATCACCACACACAAAGACTTAAGCAGTAAACGAGCAAGTAGACTGTAATATTGAATTTTATTGACGAATCACATAGAATATAAATGAACAAGAGCGCCATCTGTAGATGGCCAAAAGGAAGGCGGGTTGTTAGCATTCTCTCCCTTGTCGACATGGTTGAATGCAACGAATTTCAGAATAATGCATACAAACAAAAATATAAATTAATGTTCAATAAATCTCAATTTATGCATAGAAAACAATTACACATTCACTAAAATATTTTCTAACAAAAATGCATAAAAACTTAAGTTGCAATCTGCAATCTTAAGTTGGCACATTCAGCAAACAAGATTGAGAAATGACACACTTAAATTCACATTTTTCAGTCTTTATTTTCAAGTCTCTAATTAAATTATCATCACCCTTATAAAGCTCTGAAATTCTTTCAATGACCATTTAAATGGTGGTATATCGTCCTCACTGAGAACTACGATATCTCCTGTTTTAACGCTTTCCTTTAGAAATTCCCGCTTATTGTGTTGTTGGAGTTCACTCAAATAATCTCGATGCTATTTATTTCGAACAATCTGCATGAATCTCGTTACCTTTTATCTTTTCAGGACATTCTCATTTAGGTCAACTAAATTAATCTCATTGCTTGAATTTATAAGTCCGCCTATTCAAGAGCGTTATATAGGTAGCATTTAATAGGTAGCTTAAAAGCATGTAGGTTGTCGATATTGGTTATAATGGGCACAGAGATCTAGAATTTAATCCTTCTATTTGAGTGCACACAGGCAGGAATTTCTCATTGGTTAAGTTAAACTTTCCCACTACTCTCTTAAGATGGTGTTAACCGATTCAACTGCGACCTCCCGCAAACCACCAAAGGAAGGTGCTCTTGGAGGAAGGAGTTTCATGTCAATTCACTCAATAAGAAACCAAGATTCTCATCTAGCATTTCAACCAGTATTAGAAGTCTCTTAATTTCTTGATTTGCTCCCATAAAGGTTGTGCCATTATCGGAATACAGCTTTGCTCTACGGATAAAGATTCACTTTAATGTCGCCATAAAGGTGAGGTATGTTATAATTTCAATATGAATTGATTTAGAGACAAAACATACAAATACGTAAATATATATTTTATCCAATACGCCTTTTCTCTCATTGCGATATCTGATCATAAATGGGCCACAAAACTCTACACCAGAACAATTAAAGGGATAGCCTCGAAGTACTCGTTCCGAGGATAAATTACTCATTAGTAGAGTTGTAACTAATGGTTTGCATTTGAAACAAGCGACACACACGTGCATTTCTGTCTTACAAGGAAGAAGAAGGGAGGATGCCCCAAGAAGAAAATTTTTCCCAAGGAAATCCATAAGGATTATATTTGTAAATTTATGATTACTTGGCAAGATTGCTGAATGTTTGGTAACACGAGGCAAATTAGAATTTTCGAAGCGTCCGTCCGCTCGATACATCCCATCATTATCCAATAAAGGATTTAAGTTTTCAATTTTACTCTTTGGCAAGACACTCTTATGGCCATGAAGATTTTGTATCTCAGCTGAAAAAACTCCCCTTGAACAATTCGAATCAAGCTAGTTCCAGCCAGGTCCAGTTCTGAAGAACTTAGAGGGCCAAACATTATCACAGATGGTTTCATATTATTTAGAAATCTTAATACATAGCTAAAAATGCTAAGAACTTTTGCATAATTCACATTAAATTTCAGCGCTCAAACCCACCTGCGAGATTCAATTCAGTGAGCAATTCATAATCTAAAACTCTACACATAAAGCAATTATATAACAAGTAAAACCTGCAAAAGCCCAATTCTAATAATTAATCCACATAAATCCAACCACACAATCAAATGCAATTTGCATTACCTCACAAATTTGCAGAGTTGGATTCAGTGCATGGAATTCCACGGACCACCGATCATTCGCCAGGGTTCTGTCAAACCAAATGTTTCACAATCACTGCACACAAAGACTCGAGCAGCTCACGAGCAAGCAGACTGTAATACCGAATTTTATTAACAGATCATGTACGATCTCAATCAACAAGCTGTAAATGATATCACCAGAAAGAAGGTGAGGTGTTAACATTAGTATTAGATAATATTCGATAAACAACAATTTACCAGCAAAAATTAATAATTTATTTCAAATGTCTAATGTATTCTAGATTCATGATTTGGTAGATTTCCCATCAATGGCTTTGTTTTTCAATTCCAACTCTTAGTTCACACTCTCCGTATATATATCTCCTGTTCAAATTTGCAATTGTTTATAAAATGCTTTTTTCCATCCACTCAGGTTCAAACCCCTTTTTTTTAACTTGTAAGGGATGATTCTTCATGTTAATATAGTTTTTTTTAAATATTAGCTCCTTCTTTGAATTTAATTAATTTTTAACATTTTAAATAGAATTTTAGCAGTTTGTAATGAAAATTGAAACTAACAGACAACAGCTCAATCGGCAAAATTCGAGAACTTCAGTATTTTTCATGTGAAAGTGGAGTTCCGCTTTTGCGAAGATAATAATTTTTTGATAAATTATTTATATTAATTGTAATTATTTAATAAAAAGTAATAAAAATAAAAATAAATTTGACCTAAATAAGGATTGATTTTCAATTTGTTTAAATGTTACTTATTTTTTTATTCCATCGAAGTAAATATTTCCTGATTACCGAGGTATTTCCCTTGTATCAAAAGGACTGTTTAGATGGCGATAAATGTTTTTCGGAGAGAACACAAAATTATCTCTGGGTACATTTTTAGGTCAGAATTCCTGTGTTAACTCTAAATATCTAAGCTTTTAAAAAATAACAAAATATCGAATGCTTTGATAAATTTTCACGAATAATGAAACACGCTTTTCTCAGTTCCCCCCCCCCCTCCAAATTCTAGTAAATTAAAAACAGTAGAAAGAGAGAGAGAGTTTGATATTTGAGTCCTTTTGTGTTACGATCTACGATTTTCTGGTCAGCTCTTCAGTTGTTTGGATGAATGCATTCCATAAAGTCTCAGAAGTTTAAAATGCTGTGAAGTAATAATTTTTGTTTATTACAACAATATACTCACCACGTTTTTCGCGCAATGTTTGAGAATCGCCATTGCAATTTAATTTAGTTTTGCTTTTTTAACTTCCCGTTTTAAAGCAACACTAGGGTTATTTTAATTAGATCAAATGGGCTGGGAAAAAGTTTTATCCAATAATCTTTATAATTTACAAACTTCATAATTAATCTTAGTAACAATTTAGCAAATAAAGGCATTGAGTCAACGCGTCAGCGGAGTAAGATGAGCATATTTTTCTAAGAGCTTGATTTATTTTAGTTACAATAACGTCTATCTTTAAAGCAACACTAAGGTTGTTTTAGGATAGACCTCGTAATTTTGAACCGTGATCAGATGAAGGGGGCGACTCCTGAGCTGGCACCTTCCCCTCTCCAAATTTCCTTTCACACCACACCAACGGGATGACGTTTGACCCCGACAGATTTAAAGAACACGAGACCAGCTTACGCGACACTTCTTCAGTGGAACCGGGTCGCTAACCTGAAACCCTCAAATTCTGAAACCGATACCTTACCGTTGGGCGGCCGCTTCCGAGTCGCCACTGCCCTCGCAATGTTTACATTTGCTTTTCCCTTTCGCTTCGTGACGAATGAGCATAGAATCAACTTATTAACAACGTAGTGCGTTTTGAGGATAATTTCAAAGTGTGTATATTTGGTGTAAAAGTAACTTGGCTGCTTATTTTGGGTTTTATGAGAATTGGCTTCATGTCATACTAACAATTTCAAGTAGTGGTGCTTTTCAAACCAACTTCAGCTTAAATAAGCGGAATATATTTTGATGATTAAGTAGAAAACTGCGAGCTTAGCATCAAAAAGAAATCCTAGATGGGAACTTGAATTAATTTTCTTTTCTTAATGGTACTATGCACCGATTAACATCGTTTTCACAGAGAAAAAAATAAATGAGAAAATGGGGGCAGACTGGATAGACAATTAATGCTACTCAAGTATTGTTGTTTGAAATCAGAACACTTAGTACCTGGGTCTCATGAAAAGAAGAGTAAAAGTTCTCTGATAGTTCTGAATAAAAAGTTCTCCCTTTTTTATTATTAATAAAACAGTTTAAATAGGAGGAAACATTGATTTTCTAAAAGCATATAAAAATTTACTGATCTCAATTTTGTGTACTATGCTTTTTTCTGATTTCTCAATTTTTAAAACCTTACTGAGCATAATTCGTCACAAATGTCACGCGTAATGGGAACCTCTTGTTAAGCGAAACATTTTTTTTCCTTTGAAACCTATGTAAAACGGGAAAATGCGTTCCATTCTCCCCCAAAAATTTCTCAAACAAGTTTGTAGAATATAATTCATCTCAAATTAAGCATGCTTTTTTCTTTGACAAATTTGACGAAAATGAGAAACAGGATTCTTGTTAAATCCATTTATCACGAACATAACTACTGCCTCATCAGTTGATGCTTCTCAACATAAGAAGAGGGCCTCTGTTGCCTGGTCGTAAAGTCTCGGCTTCGGGTTCGAGACCCGATTCCACTGAAGAACCGACGTGTAAGTGGGACTGGTTCACGCTAAATTGGTCGTGACCAAACATCCTCCCGCTAGTGAGTTGTGGAAGTCTGGAGAGGAAGTGCCGTCTTTAAATAGTAATAGCGTTGCTTTCAAACGAAACGTTAATGTAAATAAACTAAACTAAGCCAAAACCCAACTTCAATAGAACTTGAATACATAACTATACTTTGCATGTAGGCAGTTACAGAGAACAAACTGAGAGAAATGTTTAGAAAACTGAGTTTTTATTTTCTTTGTTAGGTTTGGATCAATAATTGTTACCAATCTCAATTTTTTGGTTTAGGTGTAATATGCAAACTTTCCTTTACTTAATCCCGTACATTTATGCAGACATACATTTATTTGACTCCGGCACTTGGATAATAATGACGAAAAAAGAAAGCATGTTATGACTGACCATGGCTCAATTGGAAGAGCGTTGGACTGTTAAGCCGTTGGTGCCTGGTTCGATACCAGGCCAGCGCCTTCTATCCAGAGTCTGCATTTTTAATTTAAATTGGTTCTTATTATTTCTCTAAAATCAAAATGATTCTAGAACACTCTTTACTTTTCGAGCGAGCTCATTCTCGAATGTTCTACAGATGTATAAAAGCTGTGTTCGGCTCAGTTCTGCATTCTGTTCTCCAGAGAGTTGCTTGGTGCTAATAAACGCAATTGTTTCAGTCTTCGTGACAGATTTGGTGGAGGCGCAGGGTAACAATCTTTGCAAACGTGGATAATAGTGACAGTCTTTGCAGGAGCCTCTGTTTGAGAGGAATATGTCCAGAATTTGGACTTTATTCTCCACAGAGAAGAAAAACAAAAATGTCAGATTAGACTAAGCCCGTTGTAGTGACTCCTACATACCAGCAACAGAGGAACCCATCGACATTCCGAGAAACGCCTGAAGAAGATCCTTTAAAATGGCTTACAGAATACGATCGAGTAGCTAAATTTAACAAATGAAACGATATGATGGCTCTCGCAAATGTGTATTTCTTCCTCGACGGTACTACAAAACAGTGGTACATCAACAACGAGAACAGCTTGACCTCTTGGGCAATGTTTAAATCCGGGCTAAATGCACTCTTTGGTGATCGAAAAAAATATAGCAGAAAGACGGAGGAGCAACTGAAGTACAGAGCACAGCGTTCGGGGGAAAGTACACAGTCATATATATATAGAGACTGTCTTAGGCCTCTGTCGAGAAGTAAATCCATCGATGTCTGATGATGAAAAAGTGTCATACCTAATTAAAGGTATTGCGGAAGACATTTATCAGACTTTACTGACGAAAAAAATAAGCCTTACAGCTGATTTCATTAAATGTTGTAACTATATCGAGGATATGAAACAGAAGAGGATTTGGCGACGAAAGTTTGAGAGGCTCTCAAACATCGCACCGATAGCAGCCATTGAAGACGAGTCCGATTTGGTGTCTCTCACTAGAAGAATCGTACAAGAGGAAGTCCAACGAGTAATCAACCAAACACGGGAACCTATTGCATATTTGGACTCCTACTCCCAAGCCCCATCACTTGAAAAAATTGTTCATGACGAAGTTGAAACGGTCATAGCATCAGTTTCGGTAAAACCTGGCGAAATCCAACGACGGCCATTTGCCACTGTAACCAGAAGATCAAGAATACCCGCTCAAAGAATACCAATTCAGCCCTGAAAAACGGATCTTTGGCAAACAACTGACAATAGACTAGTTTGTTTCCACCGTGAACGTCCCGGACATGAAGTACGTTACTGCAGAGGGAGGAAAGTCATTTTCGATAATTATCGCAATCGACGACAAAACATGAATGAAATTGACGCTGAAGAAGAAACTTGCCAACCAAACTTCGTTCGACGTTCTACACCTAGTTCGACTAGAGGCCGATCCCAACACGCCGTTTCAGATCACCGCCGCTGTACCGTTGATCTAGTCGATCCCCAAGTCGTAGGAACGAGGAAAACTAAACGAGACGACCTTCAAAGGAGGTGAGGCCGCATGTTATGGAAGTCCTCCGCCGGCAGATGCCTGGTAACCAACTAGACATAATAGTAGATAACACGCCAATTCGTGATCTCGTGGATTCTGAAGCTTCATTTTCCGTAATCTCTGATAAATATTGTTGGTTCTTGAAGAAGGTACTGTTCTCTGAAGTCAAAAACATTATGCTGAAAGTCGTCGATGGAAATTTTGTGTGGCCAATAGGAAAATGTATTTTGTGTATCCGTATCAATAGCCAGGAGCTGCCGTTTGAATTCATTGTTTTGCCACATTGTAGTCGTGACATACTTCTTGGATGGGACTTTTTAGCAGCTTCCCAAGCCTTGATAGACTGCCGATAGTGAATTATTTCTGGAAGATGCTCCCCAAGATTCCGCCGCATTGGACACATGGAAGCTGTATGGCACAAAAGACTACACACTTAAATCTCGTTCTTCAACTAAAATAGCAGTATCAGTAAGCCCAGCCAGCAGATGCATAAATGTGATCGTCGATGGCAGTAAACAGTTACTCTTAGAGCGCCATATTGCTGTACCATCCATGATATCCTCATACAATAATGGGCAAAGTCAGATCTGGGTTGCTAATCTTCAGTCGGGAAACCGAGTCATACCTAAAGGCATGTTTATAGGCTTATCCGAGCCCCTTGGATGAAGGACATTTATGCGTGATTTCCGACAAGTCATACGGTCCCGATACGCCGCAAGAAGCGTCATATCTTTTGGAGGATTATACTTCGATTATATCTCCTGATTTAAGCAACGAGCAAAAAACCAAATTGGCCGAACTACTTCGCATATTTTTGGAAATTTTTAAGAAGACTGACAAATCGATAGACGCACGGACGTATGTGAAACATTCTATTCACACTGGTGATCAGTTTCCAATCAATCAACGAGCTTACCGAGTCTCATCTACGGAAAGACGTATTATTCGAGAAGTGAAGAAAATGCTTAATAAAGGCATAATCTAGCCATCCAAAAGTCCCTGGTCATCATCCGTTGTGTATGTAAGAAAGAAAGATGGGAGCTGGCGTTTCTGCGTAGATTATCGCAAGATCAATAAGGTTACCAAAAAAGATGTCTATCCTCTGCCGGGTATTAATGATATGCTCGACTGCTTGAAGGGCGCTAAGTTCATTTCTTCTA
This sequence comes from Argiope argentata, assembly GCA_026289955.1. Classification (NCBI taxonomy): domain Eukaryota; kingdom Metazoa; phylum Arthropoda; class Arachnida; order Araneae; family Araneidae; genus Argiope; species Argiope argentata. The sequence goes on along the minus strand of JAOUZG010031957.1, from coordinate 616,522 downwards.
TGAACCTCCGCTCTGGTTATTGACAGATAGAAGTAGATGAAGCGGATTGTGAGAAGAAGGCATTTATTACTCCCGAAGGATTATATGAATTTAAAGTTATGCCATTCGGATTCTGTAATGCGCCGGCGACATTTGAGAGAATGATGGACAATTTGCTACGCCATCTCAAATGGTCAACTTGTCTTTGTTATTTAGATGTCATAATAGTGTTTTCAGAAACGTTTGACCATCTTACCAGACTCACTAGAGACTCACTTAGAGTCTCACTATGAAATGCTTTCTGGAAGCTGGTCTGGTGCTTAATCCAAAGAAGTATATTTTTGCCGCCCAAGAAGTTCGTCCAGATCCCGACAAAGTAAAAGCCATAAGCAAGTTTCCTACTCCGAAGAATGTACATGATGTGCGAAGCTTTCTTGGGCTTTGCTCATACTTCTGAAGATTCATTAAGGGTTTTTGTTACCTAGCTGAACCCTTTCAGTTACTGCTAAAAGGTGATTCAAAGTTTCACTGGGGAACGGACGAGATAAAAGATTTTGAGAATCTGAAGAATGCTCTTACCTCTGAACTAGTATGGGGAACGTATGACAAAAATGCCAAAACCGAAATTCATACAGACGCGAATGGATATGGTATTGGGGCTGTGCTAATCCGAATTCAAAATAACGTATAAAAAGTTCTAGCATACGCCTCCAGAACTCTAACAAAAGCTGAAAAGAACTACTCTACTACAGAGCGGGAGTGCCTTGCAATCGTATGGGCCATCAACAAATTTCGACCGCACCTATTCGGAAAACATTTTACCATCATAACTGATCATCATTCATTGTGCTGGCTCATGGGCCTAAAGGATCTTTCTGGGAGATTGGCAAGATGGACCCTCCATCTTCAAGAATATGAATTTTCAGTAAAGTACAAAACTGGTAAGAAGTATAGAGATGCCGACACTTTCTCTAGAAATCCTGTGGACGATGGAATTGAGACATCAGAGAAAATTCTAGCTATCATTACGAAGATGAATCTTGCAAGCGAGCAGAAGAAAGATCTTGACATTACCAGAATGAACCCTTTGAATAATCCCGCCCTCGCTGACAACAAAAAATTTGAAGTGATTAATGGAGTCCTCTGCAGAAAGAATTTCAATCCAGATGGCAAGATGTGATTACCTGTCATTCCCAAACATCTGCGAGCTAATATACTTAGGCATTTTCCCGACGAACCCACCGCAAGATATCTTGGGTTCGCGAAAACGTATGACAGAATCCACAAAATATTTTACTGGCCGGGGATGTATCGGAATGTTGTCCGATATGTCATGCATTGTAGAGAGTCCAAAGAAGAAAATCCAGCCCTCAACGACCACCTGTACACTTAATACTCATTCTTCCGGCTATTGCACCTTTCCAACGCATTGGAATCGATCTTCTGGGGAGATTTCCAAAATCTACTCGGGGAAAAAATGGATCATAGTCTGCACGGATTACCTAGCCCGATATGCCATCACGAAAGCTTTGCCTGCCGCTGAGGCCAAAAAAGTAGCAAAGTTTTTGTTGGAAGAAATTATTCTGAGACATGGAGCTCTAAGAATAATTATCACAGATCGTGGAACATTATTTCAATCCAGACTTGTCTCAGCTCTCGTCAACCTGTGTAATGTAGATCATCGTATGACAACGGTGTACCACTCCCAAACAAATGGACTGACAGAATGCTTCAACAAAACATTGGCCGATATGTTGTCCATGTATGTTGATGTAGAGCAGAAAAATTGGGACGAAATTTTACCATTCGTAACATTTGCCTATAATACCGCTAAGCAAGAGACGACAGGTTTTACACCTTTCTATTTGCTTCGTGGCCGTGAAGCCGAAACGGCGATGGACATTATGTTACTATTCTGTTCCGATGCTGTGGATGATGATTACATAGGCAAAATAATTGCCAGACCTGAAGAATCAATACAACTAGCACGAGTGCGTACTTTGAAAGCTCAAGATGCAGACCGTCGACGCTACGACTCCAAACACCGAATGGTATCTTATGCTCCTGGATGTCTTGTATGGGTCTACACTCCAGTACGAAAAGTCGTCCTTTCAGAGAAGCTTTTAAGATATTTTGGACCATATCAGGTGTTACGCCGTCTGTCAGATGTGGCCTATGAGGTTCAAGATTTTGACCCTGCCTCCCACCGGAGGAAATCGAAAGATGTTGTCCATGTATCACGTAAGAAACCATATCATGATCCGACTAAGCAGATTGAGATCGATGACAAAACAAGCCAAGATATCGTTTCAACGGAGCACAAATACAGGGGGCGATTACAAAGGACCTACGACACGCTCCAGAAACGCTCCTTTTTATTAGGAGAAGCAATGCCTAAAAAAGAAAGCATGTTAGGATTCCCCATGGCTCGATTGGCAGAGCATCGGACTGTTAACCCGTTGGTGCCTGGTTCGATTCCCGGCCAACGCATTCTATCCAGAGACTGGATTTTTAATTCAAAATTGTTCTTATTATTTCTCTATAATCAAGATGATTGCCGGCTTGCTGGCACAGAGGTAGCGCGTCTGCCTCGTGTTCTTGAGGTACCGGGTTCGAGTCCCGGTTCGGGCATGGTTGTTCTTCTGTGTGCTATCTGTGAGATGTGTGAATGTAAAAAGGGGCTGTGCAAGCGTGTGTGTGTTTCATCTTCATTTGAGCTAGAAGTCAGACTTCTGCCCTCGGGTGCTCAGGGGTTCATACCCCCAGAAGCTACTGCACCCCTCTTTCTGCGGTAAAAAGCGGACACGACATCATCATCAAGATGATTCCATAACCTTCTTTACTATTCGAGCGAGCTGATTCTCGAATGTTCCACAGATGTATAAAAGCTGAGTTCTGCTCAGCTCTTCATTCTGTTCTCCAGCGAGTTGCTTGGTGCTAATAGATGCATTTACTTCTAGCTATCCGTGTCTTTAATTCAGTCTTCGTGACAATATATCGTTCCCAGTGTTTTTCCACGATATTGTCATACAGTTATGTGATGTAGTTAAATCATGTGAAAAAATACCATTTCACATTCAAATATTCTCCCTTTGTAACACGGATATCCTTTTCAAACAGGCATCGCAAATGCAAAATTAAACGAGGAGACGTTAATTTCGATCCCATTCTTTTTTATGTCTAATTTATAATTATTTAAACCATGCATTTTAAACACGGCCAAATAGGGTTTTTACACAAGAAGATCCGACACAACCAAACCATATGTTTTAAAACGTATTTTGAGTTCTTTTAGAGAAAAAAAAGGATAGGTTTATCGAGTCATTAATTATTTCCGATTCTTTATCAAAATACTAGTTGTTTTTATAATTATTTAATAATTATTAGATATATCACATTTTATAATTATTTGATATATCACATTTAATTGAAATAAATATTATACTACAATTATTACGGATCTTAGCAAATTACCCTCTGTAAAATAAAAAATTTAAATTTACTGTTTAAAAAATAATTTGTTTCTGTTAAGTTTAAGAAAAAAGGTTACTTTAGAAACCAGACGAGCTTCTTTATTGGCTAAAGGATTCATGCATAGTATGGGAAAGGAATCGTGCAACCGATCGAAAGAGAAGCAGTAGACTTTGTAGTGTAATGTGAAAGAAATGAATAATCCATTTCGCAAGCGAAAGAAGACAGCGACCTCCTCAATGAAGGATGCTAAGAAAATGTTGCAAATGCGTTTCACGCGTCATTTCAGAAACAATGAGATGCTTTAATATTTGTCTTGGTTTCGGCGTTCTTGGCGCCAGCGAGAGCGCGAATGATGCGCACTTGAGAAATCAAGTGGAGAGAAATTCACGGCATCGCATCTCTCTTTCCGAAAAGGGTTTTTCTGGAGGAACAGAGAAGTGTGGTAATGAAAGGCAAATATTTACCGAAATTTCTCCTTCGGGCAATATTTTATTTTATTGGCGAGTGGGAAAGAGCTCTGTTTCCAACGAAACGCACTCGAGACCTCATCATAAAAACGAACCAACAACGGGTATCAAACGCTTTTATTATTGTGAACAGGCGCAGTGTTCATGTAAACCAAGATCGTTCTGAATGTTGATATGCCCTAAATCAGCAAAAGAGATGAAATAATTGAAAAAAAAATGAATATTTTGTAGAATATTGGTCTAAAACAAAAATATTCTAACATAGAGTATGATTTAGAAGGAATAAGATGAAAAAAAGATAATATTCCTATTGATGGTATTCTGAATGAATTATTTTACTCCTAGACGATATTAACTATATACGTACATCAAATAATAAAGATAATTAATTGTTAAAAACATAGATAAATTATTTGTAATTAATTAATATTGCTCGTTTCCTATCAACATTGTGTTCCAGACGAAATATTCCATTTTTCTTGGGAAACCAATATAGAATGTAGACCGGAATCTAGCAGAAGTAGATTCCTAATTACCATGTACCCACTTGAATTTTCACTCACATAGGCTGCGTTGTCTTCTTCTTTACATTTCCTACACATATGTGAACAATTTAAAAATCTTCTAAAAATTGGAAATTTTTTATCTAATCATATTATTTTTTGATAACCAAATCATCATCAAATTATTCTTAATAGACTATCTATGTTCGCACAAACATTAAAAATTCATAACCAAATTTTTCATTTTTTTAATTAATTGAATCTCTGGAACGAATTTTACAACTAAAAGATTCGATACAGTTGATAAAAGCTACAATTGAATTTTACTTCAGAAAATTATTTTTTATGTCTAATATGACTGCTGTTGTGCAGGATACATCGTTTTCATATTAATAACAGGAACCTTCACATTGAATTTTAGTAATTATAACAAATATACAACTATTTCTGTGATTTCTAAATGCTTAAAGAAATTTTTATACCCTCATGCGCATCTCGTTATTTTCGGCTTGCAAAGATTTAAATGTTGATTGGAACCTCTAATCCTCCATGGCCTGGTGGTATTGTCCCCACTGCTGAAACATAGCACTCTGGGCCTGAAAATTGAGTCCGCTAAAGAACGCCATGTAAACTTATCTGGTGCGAGCTAAATCTGTCGAGGCGAAATATCGCCCTCTAGTCTTCTTGGGAGGGGGGCGGTTTAGGGCGATAGGTGCACAGGAAGATGCTGAGAAAGGTCAGAGATCGATTACTTTGTAGATAAGTTCCAACCACCTCTCTTGGATAACAGGTGAATTGGTCGCTACTATGGAGGGACTATGTTAAAGCCAGCAGGCGGCCACAATAATCCTGTCTATATTACTTCGATAGTGGGGGTATTGTGGTTGGCTGTACACAAAAAGAACTCTCAGGAGCTAACATTCTCTAGACGAATACGAGTGTCCCAATCCCGAGATACTCAAGGATCTTTCCTATAGGATGGTATTTTTGAAACTATTTAAAGTGGCATGTGAAATATTGTGAGGCCGCAGGATGGAATAAAGCGAAAGCTGAGAATTGTCCGTGTGGAATTAAGTTTTAGACATTAAACGCCACAGTACGCCCCCGAACGTGGTACCCTGTTAAGTTTTAGACAGAAAGGGAGATTATTAATTTTATTGTTGTCAAGAGGATAGGGTTGTGGAGTCAAGAGGTCGCTTAATAGTTAAATAATTTAAAGGATCAATGGTGAGAGAGTACTTTATATGAAAGGTATCAAGTTAATTGCTCTGGTACTTCAAACACAGATCGTTTGAGAAGTTAACAGTAGAGATTGATAAAACATAAAATGAAACTTTTAGATTTCAGTGGCAACAAAGGAATCTGATTGAGGTGTTTCGATGTTGATTTTCTGTTTCAGAAAGCTTCAAGAAATGCTGACAGGATTAGTAACGAACAAAAAGCCTTTTCGGGGCACGCAGATTAGCAGGTCGCCCAAATAGCCATAAATTAGTACAAAACGGTTCATGAAGCACAGATGGACATAATTTGTTAGAATGACACTGGTTCCGGTCGGCTGATGCCACACGTATTGGAGAGTTATTAATAATTGAAAGTAATGTCTAGGAAATCTAGGAAAGTAAAAGTTCCCTAATAATATCTATGAAAGTAATATCCAGGAATCTTAATTTTGAAAAGTAATTGGCCTTATCTACCTACAGAAAAGGATACAAATACTGATATGCTTCTTGCATATAATATATACGGATATGGGGGATCAGAGTCACTGAGATTGAATTGTTCTGTGTTTGACAGTTATGGAGAAATTAGTCTTGGAGTTTAGTTTGGAGGGGGGCATAAATTAAATGACCAAGGAGAACGGAATAACAGCTAGTTAGTTTTGAGAACATTTGGAAAGTAAAGGTGAGATAAACAAAGCTTGGGTTTTGGTTTTCTGGGATGTCAGGCGAAAGGAAGTTATTAGTGGTCGGACTTCTCCTGACGCTTGTGTCTGGGGGACAACAACCGAGAATGATGAGTGCGGGTAAACGATTGTTTCGACAAAGTGTGCCTATAGAGAAGGAGCAGGAGCCCGGCTTTTCTAAAGACATTATTCTAGTCCGTGAAGTTAACTGTCATCAAGGCTGGACAGTGAAGGAACATACAGTCAGTTTATACGGATCTTCTATGGCAACGAAGTGTCTGGCTGTAACCAAACATCTCCCTCTGGTGTGAAGCGGAGGTTTCAAAAAGTAGTTGCCGGTTCATTTGTCGCCCTCCTCATCAAAATTCCAAGAAAAGTCCTACTGCCATAACATCGGAATATAATTATTTCTTTCAAATATTTTAATTTTTATTCGTAAGATCTTTTCTTCATTATAAAGCAGTAATAATGTGTGTAAACAGAATGTTGTCACACCGTCATCTAAATCTAATAAGTAAAATAATGAAAAGTAATGTCGCAAAATATAATTATAAACAAAAACTGTTATTAGTGAAATGGGTTTTTTTAAAAAAACGTTTTAGCTTAAAAAGAAAATTGTAGCTTTAGTATAGTTATTTCACCATAGTTCTGGAAAAAATTATTAGAATTTTGATTAATTAATTTTTAATTAAACTTCTAACGGAGATTTTAAATTTTTTCTCAGTAAGTATCTTCTACCTAAGAAGTAACAACATACCTAACTGGATATATTTAATCGGTCCCGTGACGTATTTTGAACAAATTTTGTACAAGGATGCCAGGTAAAGCAATTTATATATAATATACCAGAATTTAAAAAATCACACTTAAATACGCTATTATGCGCCGCTAACAAAAGGCTAATTCCTAATTGCCCTTGTATTTTACTGTATTATCTTGATAAAATATTGTGTTGAATCTTTTGAGGCGGGGAATTCGAAGTGAAATAAATGTCAACGAAAATTTTAATATTCTCCTTTTTCTCAAAAACCATAAACCACAAAACGAAATAACTCTTCTAAGCTTTGCCTCACTTTTTTTGTACTTTTATAGATTTAACCACTTGCGGTGAGAAGAAATTGACAGGTGCGAGCTTCGAAACAGTCCGCAGCAACTCGCAGCAAGGCGTATCCGAAAACTTGCGGAAATAGAAAAAAAATATTTTGATCGTCTAAATGAATCATCGCAGGACCTGCGCCTGTAAACCGTCAAAACAGTCGATGGGCTGCAAACGGCATTTTTATCGGCACGATAATAACGTGCAGTCGGCGATTATGAGAAAAAAAAACTTTTCAGCCCGGCGTGCCCTCACACCGCCAGGGACTGGATTAAAAAACCAGTTAAACAGCTAAAGCTTTTTTCCTAGTAGTTTAAAGGAAAATAAAAGGAAGCAAAAGGGATTCTTCTTAATTAGGAAGAGATATTTCTAAATAAATTCAAAATGAAATAAACTTTGCAAAAAGAATATTTTTTAAATTATTTCAAACTGAAAGCAATAGGGAAAAACCTAATATAATTTTGATACTGAATAAAACATGAAAATTTGAATGGAAACATTTTTATAAATTTGCTATCTCTTAAAATTTATTCCAGCTGATTTTTGTTGTGGTTGTTGAAAATAAAGTTTTAAGTCACATATTACTTACAATATTTTTATAAATGGCAAGTAAAAATAAAAATGAAAATCCTTTATATCTTTATTTCACTTAAAATATATATTGTAACCTAGTAAACGAGAAAAAAAGGTTTTACTTTTCAAAACATCTCTAATTCTGTAATTAAACGTCCGAAGATCGTATTAAATATTTAGGGTCTTCTCCTCCCATTCCTATTTATTTAGACTATTTTGAATTGAAAATACGACGAAAAAAAGGAACCTACATGCGCAAATAATCATTCTAAAATAATAAAAATTAAAAGAAATTCGATGAAAGAAAACTTTTCCTTTTTATTTCAATTAGAAAAAGTACGAGCGTCAATTAATACGCATCTATTAAGTCTTAGTCCCGTCCCAAACAGCATGGTATAATTAATTAGCTCGTCGGAATTAATTGTCTGATGCAAACAACAGAACAGAAAAAAAAGTGAAGTCAGAATCTAAAAAACATATTTTCATTTCAAAAAAAGGAATAATAATTAACTTAATCAAAAAGTAATTTACCGAATCAATTATATTTCTGAGATAAGTATGGATTTGTTTGAATAAAGTTCTGACAATCTAAGATTTAAGATAGAATACATTATTCGAAACAATATTCAAGCATGTTTTTTCAACTTATTTATAATGCATTCAATAAATTATTACATTTTTTATTACAATTGTTACACCAATTAGACTTTAGAAATATCTACATCTAAAATACTGTATTCATTAAGTACTCAAAAATTATCAAATAAATGATTTTTTTTTCCAAAATGTTATGCGAATCGATTCTCAACATTTACAATACTTCAGTCAAACGCTGATAAACTTAACAACTAAAGCAACACAAAATATGATTGCAAAATATTTTTAAAAATTATTTGCATTAGTAAAAAAAATGTAATGGAAAAAGGGCAAACTTTTCGATTAAATTTCAATTAATTGAAATTTTAAATAAATGTTGAAAACCTTTTCTTGGTGAGTGCACACTGCCTCGTGTGTACACACGGCCCGATTTACCAGTTCCAGATCCAACATTTTGGAGATTTATGACTCTGAGCAAGAGCAGGTGGGGGAAGACCTCAGCTTCAAATGTAAAAAAGGGATTTAGAATAAATTATTAACATGCTGATTATGTTTAAAATGTGTTGAAATAGGAAACTGATAATTTTGTTAAAAGAGAGTCGCTATAACGTCGCTTATTGAGGGTTGCAAAACCCCGGAAAATTTCCATTAATGAGAAAAAGTTAGTACATATACTTTCAATAATAGATAACAATCTAATGTAAATTTAACTAACTTCCTATCTTAAATCAGCCTATATTATACTATTTCACTTATTTCAGATCACAATTCCACATTTTTATTTAATTGTGTCTGAATCTCACGCAAGAAAAACTTGATATTTAGGAATGCGCATGGGATAAAAATCTACAATACCCATGGCTTAACTTTTTATGATACCTAAGATTCCTTTTCCTAAATCGATGAGTGTCAAAGAAATTTCTTTGAGATTTTCTTAGTTAAAACACAAGGGAAAAAAGTGTTACTCACTTTCGCTCTTAAGTTTGGATGCGAACAGACGTGTCCCACTTTTCATCCCCATGCACAAATCATTCCTTCGGTGGAAAAATATATTGATTAGTTTTCGGTCACTCATCTATAAAACTATATTATATATCAGCAAAATGAAGTAAAAATTCAAATATTTTTGTGAAAGACATATTTTTCTAATATAACTAGTTATTATTCTACATAAAATAAGTTAAATCTCATTATTTTCAGGCAAAAATTCTGACGCAACATATAACTGCAGATAATATATCTCTGACTGCAACCTTCTCTCTCTTTTTTTTTATCAAACTCCAATATGCATGAATTTATTACTAATATTTAAGCACAGATATGGTTAGTTTTAAATATAATTGTTGTAAAGAGTGAGACATTTAACATGTGAGTGAATCTATCCCCGAAAACTCCTTTGAAAACTGTTTAGTCAGGCTAGAAAAGCTCTTTTGGCGTTCCAAGGAAAAGATGAAACTGAATTCTGGGAAAAGATTAACATCTCCCCATTCTAATCTGTATTGAAGGTGGATAGGGCCGCAAGATCGTCCTAACAAAAAACTGAGAGCCCTGGGAATGAGTTTTTCAACCAGCCGCACAATGCAATAGCAACATGCGCAAGTACATAACAATTACGCAGTTATACTATGACGCACAATAGTTACGAAATGTTAATGTTTGGCACGAACTTAGCATTTATGCTGAATCTAGTGTCAGTTTTGGCGATTAATCCCTAATGTCCGTAAATAATATCCAAAAATAAAATTTATGTTTTAGACACGTTTTTCTCAATCGACTGAAACAAAAATTTGACACAAAACTGTGCTTCTAGTTACAAAATCCAAAACCAAATTTTATGTAATTAAGTCATTGTATTTGGGAACTGTCGAGCTTACAAGCTTTTGAAAATACAGACCGACAGAAAGTCAAACCATTGTTGTATTTACCTCAAAATTTGAAAAATGTCTACACGACAGATGTTTAGTCTTGCACAGAATTCTATCTATCTAGACCTCTCCGCTTTGTAATTATCGTGTTATTTTATACTTGAATTGCCAGACAAACGGACTTTCTCTGAACAAATTTCACTCAAAATTCGATAGAAACCCGCAAAAGTGATATAAACATTATGTACTAAATTTAAACCGTTCTAGCTCAAAGCTTTTTTTGCCATGGTCAGGCAGTCAGATATTTTCTAAAAATATGTTTTTCGAACTGAAGAAGTCTAAAACGTGGAGTTTAGTCAAAATATCGAGTTACATTTTTTGACAATTATTATGCTTTGTTATTATGTATGCAAGAAAGTAAAAATAAGATTAAATACTTAGTTATAGGATCTTATAACTCACGTGCTAGCAGGCTAGAGCAGTTTTGTCAAATGTATTTTTTTACTTAAAGGATTTTGCATTATTTACAATTTTGTAATGGGGGTAATCTTTACTTATAATAAAGCACGATGAGTGTGTGTGTGTGTGTGTGTGTGTGTGTGTGTGTGTGTGTGTGTGTG